>CAJQZM010037711.1:45336-58154 GCA_907164665.1 Colias nastes | reverse complement strand
TCCTCTAAAAAATGCAACCCCAAATGTAACTTTTCAATGGACCACATGGCAACCTTCCAAATCATACTTGACACATACTTAAAAATTAGATGTATTGAGCAAGATAATTCGCCTCATTACTATAGAGAACATCCGTGTCCATTTAAGTGCACTTTAACAAATTCCTATACAATTTTACTAACCATTTCGTCGCTTCCATCAGGGCAGTCGATGTCTCCATCGCACCGCCATCTTGCGGAGACACAATGGCCGTCAGTACAGGAGAAGTGGCTGATGGGTTGGCAGGTGGGCGCAGGGCACTTCACCTCGTCCGTACCATCGCCGCAGTCGTCGTCGCCGTCACACACCCATCGTTGTTGTATGCATTTGCCATTGCCGCAAGTGAATTCATCCGAGCGACAAGTCTCATCTATACATTTAAAGGTATATTTAAATTTTGTTTCCATTTAACAATCTTACATTTAATAAAATTACTATTTAAATCGTTCATTTTAACACTTCACAAATAATTCTTAATTAGTTCAAAGAGCACGTTTAATTTGAAGAAAGTGCTGGCAAAGAGTTGTAGGCATTGTTAAAACGTTCCACAGGCACGCTTCAAGTGGCCAAGTAATGAACGCAAAAATAAGAATGGTCCGTGGGCTGGATAATGAGAAAACGCAAAAGAATGATTACAATCAAGCCGAGAAACGCTATTAGACACGTTTGTTATTAATACCCAACTAGGTACTGCTAGTCTAACAAATCTCGTGAACGTAATGGTTTCTCTGAGAAAAATCATTCCCACTAGTCTAAGACGTGGGTTCTTCTTTATTTAATTAAATTCCTTTGTTCGACGAGTAAGTATACTTATCAAGTCGGTTCATGAGTACTTGCGAAGTTTTTACTTCTTCTAGAATAATTTAAGGTGGAGTAGGAACAAAACTGAATACAATTTGTGGATGTAGCGGAAAACAAAGCGACGTTTCTTTGTAGCAGATGGCAAGTTTCATGTTGAAGGTAATTAAGAGTGCGCGTAGTTTTGTACATAACTTGTGGTGTCGCTCGGCGCATATGCCAGAGGATATTGCAAACTTGGTTACGGAGAACTTTGTTCGCGAAAACGAGTTTAAGAATGAGTTGGAAATTTAACGTAAGCATCAATTCATAAATTGTGCCCGGTCATCGTTCAATTCAGAGGGCGTCTGGTTCGGGAAGATAAAGATTTTAAGACGGATAGGGTGTCGATGGAATATCGAGTCCTCGGTAGGCAACCCCAATGATTGATTGTGGTTTGCCTTAATCTGATTTTTTTGTGTTCCTAACCAGCACTTCCTTACGTAATTGATATTATCGGTTTTAATTACCGCTTCAAACGCCTCAAATATGTGAAGTTGGTAAACAGTTTTTTTATAAATAATTTAAGCTATATTATTGAACTTTTTAATTTTTATTACAGCAGTGAGCAGTTATGCAATATACAATTCAATGCTACAGATTAAATCAATGCAATCAAATTTATATAAAAGTATCGAATTTGTCAACAGTAATTTGAATACTAACAAATTCAAATTACAATTAATATGTTTGCTCTTTGTACTAATTAAGTGTAGCTATAATTATAACAGATCTAAATTGTGCGAATTATCATTATGGAGGTCGGCTTCATGCAGAAAATTACCAATTATGCATTATCATGAAATGGTATTGATGAAGCCAATCCGTGTTAGAATAATTTTTGAATGTAATAAATAATGTATCGAGATGTTCAATGGTTGAATTTTACAAAATAATTTTGTTGACATGAATGCTGACCACATAAATGATAAAGTACCTTATTGGATTGATCGGGTGAAAATGTAATGCAATGAGATACTTTTACTCGGAGACTTAGGTAAAAGCTGAAGCCTTACTGCATGCTTTCTCATCTGAACCATCGGTACAGTCGAGGTTGTCATCGCACATCCACGTGAGTGGAACGCATTCTCCTTGGCCACCTCTGCAAGTGAATTCTTCGGGACCGCATACCTCCACTTCTGTTAACCCAATATCATGCACATGCTCAGTAAAGAAGATACCAACAAACTATTTTATGCTCTATATCTTTAAAAAGACTAAATTCCAATTACGTCCAATCCTGCTACATTATTTTTAAATTATGTCACTAGAGTTCTAATCTTGGACGGAATTGAATATATCTGCAAACGACTGCGGCAAAATTCATTTGTCAGCAAGTGTAAGATACGTAATAACTAGAGGAAATTGAATTTTTCCATTCAACTCATTCGAGCTTAAATTTCACTGAAACTTTTTAGCTGACTAACATACCTTAATTCATTCGTTCAACGTTATAATAAATTTTACAACCCTTCTATAAAATTAATTTGTTCTTTTTTCCCTTTTGCGGTAAAATTGGGCACCGGAGTTCTGATTTCCGAACTTGTGTTTAACTTTCTGTTGTATAATTGCGTCGGTTACATTCGCTCCAATGGTAGATGTTTGATGTTTTGTAGAGAGAAGTGCCTACTACCGTTTGACTTTCCACCTGATATGATGATAGCGCGTATGAAATTTTGCGATGATCATGCACAAGTTGCCATGCTCGCTCCGTATCCCCGTCCTTACCACAGTTGTGTTCATCGGAGCCGTCTAGGCAATCCGGCGAGTCGTCGCATTGCCAGGCCGCGGGTATACAGTGACCCGTCACACAGAGAAAATTGTGCTCTGGGCAACTGCGCTGTGAGGCTGTATTTGAAAATTACGTTTACATTCCTACTGTACAACAATTTATAGGCACAATGTACCACTTCATTTGCATTATTGCTTTATTCAAACAAATATTTTCGAATTAATGGCTCTGTTTTGTTAATAGTGTTTGTTTTTGCGTGTTTCATAATGTTTTGTACATGTAATTAAATTCGAAGCAAAGGGACAGTAATTATGAAACACTACATTCTGTAAATCACAAATAATTAATGAATACATTCATCTCTTTAGCACACTCACATAACCATAAAAAGTAATATTTTTCTGTATAAAAATACAGACTGAACCTCCTTTGTGTGCGTGTAATATATATATAACAAAGCGTAATAAAGGCGAAGCAATAACGCTGTACTATCCAAATATAAACTTCACAGAGATTAATAAATGCTTACGTTAAACAGAAGCGACTCTGGGACGTAATTAATGACGCTAAATAGTCCTTATTTCGAGCATTACGTTGTTCCACGTCGGATCTAACGAGACGAATAAACTGGGACTTAATACATTTATGCTGACAAACTTAAGCTTCTATTTCAACACTCACATTCTATACTATTATGCGACTAGCTTCTAGTTATATGTAATTGAGCACACATTTGTAAATAGAGTGAACGAATTTCCTTCCGTGAAACTTATTATTTGATGCGAAAGTTTGTGTATACGAGTATCTGTTAATTACCTAATTTATTTCATGAGGAAAGACGGGACCACATACCTTATCTTAAAGCATAGTTTTACCCAACGGCAATGCAAAGAAAGCATTACAAACATCGTTTATTTACTTACAAAATTACTCCTATTGAAAAAAAAATGTCTTACTTGACATATCAATTCTAAACAAAGTACAATTACAATGTCTTCATCATTTCAATTTCAATACACTAACGCATAGCGTAGGTACACCAAAAGGGTATCGCATGCGTCTAATGTTTATGTTGGTGAAAGCTTACAAAACATTGAGATCGTAGCCCATATAAAAACCTTTTTCATTACGCTGGGTCGACTTACAGTGAGCGAACAAAGTTGCGGCTATCACGGTTCCGCTGAAATAACACCACATGGTCTTAGCTTTTACGTATTGTTACAAGTTACTTGCAAGCAATTTCATCGCTATTGTTATGTAAGGGCTTAGTTACAACTAAATTGGCTGTTGGGTCGAACATATTTTCAAGATGTAGGTACGTAATCTTTCTCTGAATTTCATAATGTATGCTTCGTTTAAGCTTGGTAGTGTTTAGTTTTATTTTAGTAGTGGTATTTAAAACGCTATACATACTTGTATTATTTTTCATGAGTATGATTGATAGTGATAAAATTTTATTTATAAAACTTTTACCACTTATCATTATTATGATGATGAACTTGAAGAAACTATTAAATATTTTTTTATGTAATATCTACGCTGTCTACTATATAATGATTCTCAACCAAGATACGATTCATCTAAGTTTTATCCATTAGTTCGATTAAAACGTAAAAGGATGTGCAATCCCATTTGATATTATTTAAATTAAAATTATATAAAAATAGTTGTATTTTCATTTAGATTAGATAAGCAGATCGCATCAAGCTGATTAGACTATAATCTGTGCTCCGCTTCTAAACTCCTTTTAATTTCGTTTACTAACTTATTTTAGTGACAAAAGCAAGCAAAGGAGACCATTAATTTTTATACATACGCATGTATGTATATTGTATCCGTTAAACTCTTGAAAATTACGAAAAGGTGTTGTGTGTGTGTGTAAATACCAGCCAATTAATATTTCTGCGTAGGCAGCAAAAATGAGATAAAAAGCACTGTTCTAGCTAGCAGCCTACTCATTCTAATTTCTCGGAAAGAACTAAAAACTGTTAAATGTAGATTATGTTAATTACAGTCATGATAGTGCATACGAAAATAGCTCATATACCGGTGTCGCAATGGCCTATTATGAGAACTTTTGACGTGACAACGTCTTATAATTCGATAAAGCCGGCTGCACGCACGAAAAAACATGACTCATGCGGCGTTACCTCGCTCTGAGGCGTTCCATGTAAGGCTTGAAGTGCAAGCGAGAGCGCGGAACGAGCGACAAAGAAGCACAATCGGACGTTGTCACGTTCAACTATCGTCAGTAAACCGACTTTACAGACAACCAATTTTTTGCTACATATTTAGGTCTAGAATTTAAAAAAATCGGCGGAAAAAAACAAAAATATTTTATTTTGTCATTACAAAAAAATGATGGCTGTATTATTACGAGTATACACGAGTACATTCAGAAACACACATTTTTTTATACGCAGACCCTTCGCAGACCAATAGCTGTATACCATACACAAATGCTGAATTTTGTTATTTACTATAATATCTACAATATAATATCACAACTACAAACTTTCCTCACAACCTCAATACATATTGTAGAATAATAAAATTTGAAAACATTATTTGAATATGAAGAAAGAGCAATCAATATTCACGAGCGATATCCGATTCCAATTTCGCGGGTCACTGCGGCCAGGCGACCCTTAAAGAGTTAACAGATCTAAAAAAACACTAAAAGAACATTCTCTGATTCTATTTTGGTAACGCGTAGGTATTGTTATTTATAAAGGGTGTCCCAACAAGAACGCAAGATTTAAATTTGACATATAACGCAGATATTTAAAAAAAAATCGTGAAAACTTTATTATATCGTAAAGTAGACAGGGGATGAGGTTATGTGTGGAACAACACATCAGGGAGATGAGCGCCGCCTCTTTGCTGGAACATACTCGATCTTTTAATGAAATTTTCAATGACCATTTTACATAAATGCAGCGGTATTTCATGAATGCAGCGTCCAATTTCGTATTTTAAGGCTTGAGTCGTCGTCGGCTTAATCGCATAAACCATTGATTTCAAAAAACCCCTAAATCGCATGGTCTAAGCGGCCAATTATGGTCCCCAAAACGCGAAATAACACGACTGGGAAATGATTGATGCAGCAATTGTATTGTTTCTCTGGCTGTATGACATGTGGCGCCGTCTTGTTGAAACCACATCTCCTCCAGCATGCAAGATGCAAATCTCGGTGTTGAATTAAGATGAATGGAGTTTTAGCGACATCATCACGTACCTACAGCGCGATATTTTCGGTTGGTCGAAGGCGCGTTGTTGTCTTTACATCACTAACAGACCCAGTATCAGCAAATTTTTCCATTAATCTCTTTACAGTTGACTCCTTTGGAGCATTATTGTGACCCCAAATTGATCGCAATTTGCGTACTGTAGCCGCAAAACTTTCACCATTTTGGTAAAACAAATTTCACAATGAGAATGCGTTGATCCTTCGTTTAGCTTTCCATTTTTACTAACCTTATACCTTCTACTAAAAAAAAATAACACTTGTTGAAATGTCAAACAATGACACTTCGAATGGCGCCAAATTTAAATCTTGCGTTCTTGTTGGGACACCCGATATTTTATTATACATATATGGCCAATTATAGACCGGGAGATATTGACACAAAATTTCGAGTCATTTGTAACAGGATGGCGGTTCTACAGGGGTCTTAGTACGCAATGACAAAAAGAAAAATGATGGTGTTTACGCTGGTACCGGCGGCTTAGTTGCGTGGGCGTTAGTCGAACTCGTCGGAAAAATAGCGAAAGTCAAACGATTTGTAACACAAAAATTTTAGAATTTACCGATAGCCCATAAAAAAGATGTAGGCGGTAGTGTCATGCCATACTTTTCCGGTGAAACTTAAAGCCCGCCATACCGACGCGAATGTGTTGATTTAAAAAAAACAATTCAACCATTTGTACCAGGCTAACTTTTGCACAGGTAACCATCGTCGTGCAGCCATTTACGAAAATCACCATGCCATACTTTTCGGACGATTCCAAATGGTCGCCATACCGCCGAAAATCTGCAAAAATTTTTTTTTTCGCCAAACTTTTTGTACCAGTATTGCATTTGGATTTTTGGAGAGTATTTGATAAAATGTGACCATTATTATATTTGCCATACTTCTAGTAGGGGGAAAAAGTGCTGCCATACTTGTAAAATAATTTATTATTAATTTATATAAGTGAAGATTTCCAACACCTAGATCTTTGAAATTTTGTATTTATATTTGTTGATCCTCAAACTTACAGGAAAAATTAGTGCCATACTGTTACAAATCGTTCAAAATACGAATAACATCTTACAATAAAAAAAATTTTATACACATTCGCCACCTCCCACAGGTATGGCATTATCACACTTCTATTTATAATCATTCAGGAGTTGTTGAAAAAAAAATTTAGGGTGGTACAAATCGTTCGGTGAGAAAAAAAATTTGCATATTTTCGGCGGTATGGCGACCATTTGGAATCGTCCGAAAAGTATGGCATGGCGATTTTCGTAAATGGCTGCACGACGATGGTTACCTGTGCAAAAGTTAGCCTGGTACAAATGGTTGAATTGTTTTTTTTTAATCAACACATTCGCGTCGGTATGGCGGGCTGTAAGTCACACCGGAAAAGTATGGCATGACACTACCGCCTACTTCTTTTTTATGGGCTATCGGTAAATTCTAAAATTTTTGTGTTACAAATCGTTTGACTTTCGCTATTTTTACGAAGAGTACGACTAACGCCCACGCCTCTAAGCCGCCGGTGCCAGCGTTCACACCATCATTTTTCTTTTTGTCATTGCGTACTAAGACCCCTGTAGAACCGCCATCCTGTTACAAATGACTCGAAATTTTGTGTCAATATCTCTCGGTCTATTACATTTACAGTACTCCCAAACTGATAATGCGCATAGAAAAATTCGTCACTGTTCGGCAACTGTCATATTCCCCGAGCCTCCGAAGATGATATGTATATAGAGTGGTTAAATGTATTTTCTTCATGCATAGTTTATTAGAATTATGAGTTTTATTGTGATTTTATGGTAAAAGAGAAAAGAGATAAGTAACGAAATTTGTTTCGATAATTCAATGTAAGTTAATAGCGAGGATAAGCCACACGATTGCGAATATATATTTGTTGTATTGATTTACTCGGAAAATTCTATACTTAGAACTATTAAAGTGTCTTACTGAAGCTGGCGTAATGATGGATGTATGGAAGGTTAAAATAAGACAAAGTTTATATTTAAAAAAATGATTTTCAAACACTGGTTTACATTTAAATTGTAGAAATCTAATCATTAAAATCTCAGTCCAAAGGATTTACAGAATCAGGGATTATCTCTATTTCTGATATCGTAGAATGATCAGAACTTTCATTATGCTCTTATTAATTTTCACTTTCCCCACTGCTATCTGCTACCTGTGTAAATTATCATTTTATCGGAAAATTCAACTTTGAAACAAAACTAAGAAGGGTATGTAACAGCAGCTCTATACAATTCCATACAGAGATAATACGTGCGGTCACCACCAATATATAAAGACGACTGACGGATTTTTGAATTTTTTGACTGACAGGCTACCGTCACCTATCGCCTGAATTGTTTTCGATTGTGTATGACTCTGAATTGACTCCTATTTCTTTTGAACAAGGTGCAAGATGCAAGTGCATTGTTTAGGGCACTTACGATTCAATGATTCGGGGTGATTCGGGTGTTTCTGGAAATACGATAATTAGCGAAGATCTGCATGCGCATTATTAATTTTGGAGTACTTGTAAAAGGATGGGAAAATTCCGACAATGAATTGTTTTCCAATAAGCTTGTTTTAGACATTGGTACAATCTTCAAATACTAAATAGATCAAATAGTCTTATAATCTTACATTATCGTAATTCAGTTCAATATACGCTTCATTATTTACCACAAACATTAAATAAATTAACGCGTGCGTGAGAAGCTTAACCTACCTGCCTACGGTTTAAATACCCCCACATAACAACCAGTAATTTTATCGCGATGGTATTTTCTCATTAAGCGTTTCCTCAAATTGTCTACACAAAGCCGCGGTCCATGTATTTCAATAAAATTCTAATTCGCAATTCATAACGAAAGAAGTTTAGGCAAAGGGCGAAAGATTATATTAATCCAGGAACTTCGAGTCGTGATTAAGATTTTAATCCTCGTCGGAAGCCGCGCGAAGGACAAAATATGCTTATACCTTTTAAAACTTTTTCCATAAATCGCAGATAATTTATTTTTTGGACAATAAAAAGTTATCCATTGTAATTCAAAGAAAGAACAGTCCATTTAAATAAATCCATTGTCTATCAAGGTCGGCCTGTGTGTGAGAGAATAATTTGTTAGAGATAATTTTCATTTTAAAATGGACCGCGGATCAAGACCCCAATTGCTTTTGTCATAATATACCGATCCGCTTTTTTTTTCATTTTTCTGTGGATTTTAACAAATTGTGTGCGTATTTATTTTGATAAAATTACTTTTCGTTTCCTTATCACTAAAGGCTATGAAAACACGAACAAAATATTTATTATGACCGTAACAAAACATACCACCGCTTATTTCCTACTGATGACTTAACAAAACAAATCGTTGTTCCTGGAGGCAAACGTTCGTAGTAAATATTTATGAATGTAGGAAAAATATACGAGTATTCAAACTGTACGAAAAGACGTAAAATAAACGGGACTCTGGAATAAATTGTGAAACTTTATCGTCCCTATTCCGCACACATTCTGAATAGGGTATGTTTTGACAAAGTAGTTATGAAAACCTATGCATGTTTCTGATATTAGCCTTAAAGAATCACTTACTGCAGGTTCCTGGTTCTTCATCAGAGCCATCAGAACAGTCCTTTTCGTTGTCACACCGCCATGACATCGGTACACATCGTCCTGTCTTGCATCTGAACTCTGACGCTGTGCACGTACGGCTTTCTGTAAAGAAACAACATTTTTAATTTAAAAAAATCCCGCATTTTACTAGAGCTTAGAGTTTGGTAAGAGGAATTGCCTGGCTCAGACAACCAGAGCCAAGTGATGCTTTGATACTAGTGCTATTTTGTAATGGTGCGAACGACAGATTCAGTACTTAGTCAATAAAAATGTTTTTATCTTATAATGAACAAATGTATGACCACGTGATAGCATATTATAACCAAATACAACTGTAGGCAACACGAGCAATATTCATTTTTCACGTGTTATTTATTATCATTTCTTACCACATGATAGCGGTTATAAAATCGTTCCCACGCAAATTGCAAACAAATAAAGCGATCGATAAATATCACAGCTCCATAAAACATTGGTGGAGAAAAATTATCGCTTTTATCTAAGGTGATTTTCACGCTACGAATGGCAATTTGTAGGCAAAACGCACACCCTACGAATCATTTCAGTCGGGTGCGACCCCGAAGCATTCTGAAACCCGTGTAATAAATTTGGGCGTTCCCTCAGAGACTGTGATATCATAAAACTGCTCTGTGTATGAAGATTGAGCGTTGCCCTAAATTATAATTGCAGCGCAATTCTTTTGCATTCTAAAGTAATGGATCTTTGCGTTTGTCTAATCTCTATTCTATGTTAATAATAACTCGCATTGTATATTTTTGTGTTACTGTAAATCAAAAGTACATTATGCTATAAGCTATGAATTAAAATGTATGATACAACCTCGAAGGAAAATGTTCACAGTCACAAAAGAAGTTGCAGCAAGGCGTATAAATCACATTATACTATACAATATTTCGGATAATTTCCGAACAAAAAAACAGTGATATTTCACAATTTTTTATATTGTTGTTATTTTATATTGTTAAAGATTTCTCATTACTCAAAACAACAAAAAAGTCTAATCATACTATTATCATACCGTTAACATAAGCAAAACAATCAGATAGTGTCCAGTGCTTGGAATTATACACATTCTGCTACCTCCATACAAAGATATCAGAGTACAATACAGAAGATCAGAGATAGCGGTTAATTAATCCGCTAGATAATATAAGGTTCCATTATCGGAATTGTAAATAGCCTTCCCATTGGTCGCATTGCAGAACATTAAGGACTAATAGAACTTTATTTAATTCAGTAAATTAAGATTGTTATACATTTATTAGTGAAACTATCTGTGTAATGATTTAGCTATTTAATATTACTTTATTCAAGGTAAGTTTTTTATTTATTAACTAGCTGTGCCGCGCGGTTACACCCGCAGACGAATCCGTAGGCAAAATTTAGTATTTCTATAGATCATGCGATTTTCTGATACCTATATTACTGTTGAGTTTCATCCATATCTATTAAGTAGTTTTTATAAAAGAGTAACATGGATGTTCCTTCAATACTCAAAAACTTTCGCATTTATAATATTAGGAAGATCATGAAATAAAAGCTTTGATAGAGAGAAAATACAAAACATTCTAGGCAGTACAAACCATACAAGTGGGACTAGTAGTAAATAGTGACTGTCCTATTATATTAAGCTAAACATAAATCACATTGTATTTACAACAAAGCCTTTTCTGATTGGAAGATGATTAGCGCCATTTTCACGTTCACGCGTACGTTATTCAAAGGTAAAAAGTAAAGCCTTCTTAAGTAAAAGCATTTTATACTTGATATTGCATTCGAATATATTTGAATATATTTGCTTTGTCATTGTTATGTTCTTAGATAACAAAATGTTCATAAATTTACACATACCTAAAGGGGAAAAGAAATGAATAGCCTTATTTTTTCGATAGATTAGTTTTTCCCAACTGAAAGTAAAAAAGGGATAAAAATAAGTCAACTTTTAAAAAGCTATAATTTACACTAGAGATACAATACCACCATATCCGAAATTTCACATTGACATTTCAACCGTAAATAATTTCTTCCCAATCATCGCCACTCGAACCAAAACTATAATAGCTTTTACGATTGTGATGCTTCATTCAATATCGATAACTGTGTTATCATGACCAAAAGACTACCTTTATTGACTTTATGGGCATTGGTCACGGAGTTCTTTCTATGTTACAATAACTATCTTGCTTGTAATCCACTATCTTGCTTTCAAAAGGAACTTCTCATGTCAATGGAGTGTATAATATAGTCAAACAAAAAAAAAAAGCTTCTGAAATTATCGTTTCATTAATTCATAATTAGATAATAATATGTATTATTGAGCATAGTAGAACGGATACCTTTATAATTGGCTAAAATCTCTTCGCCAAAATATTTTTGAATGTACACATATTGTGTTGTTGTTTTTAAACAGGAAACAATAAACGCCATCATAAGAGAATCCTACTACAATGGTATTTTTATATTACATTTATAACACAGCGATAAGGAAGACAAACGACAAAATTTAATTAGATCACGTGTTTTCTTAACATCAGCATACAATTGTTTTAGGATAACAGGGGAAAGCTTTCTACCAAATAACATTTTCATCCAAATATTCCCTCGTCACGTTGAATGCTTATTGCGTAAACTTCAAAGGAACAAGTGTCTCATCAAAGCATTTTTAGTTTCAAAGAACGTTCTAACTATGCACCCGGCACATACTCGTAATACGAATCCAAAAATAGACTCGCATATTCGCTACCAATTTCAACCATTGGGTATATCAATTGAATATCAAATATGAACGAAGCCTTTTTAATTAGCTAAAAGCTGCTGTTCTGAAATTTGAAACGTCTAAACACGCCGGCGCTGTAGAAATATAAGGCCAAATTGTCCCCAAGATGGCAATAACGTAGAAGCTGGGAAATTGTATTACCGGCAGGCAATGGCGATGAGTGCATTCGTTACTGACGTAACAGCCAGCTTTGCACTCTTGCACATACAGTGTAGCACCGAGGTACCGCATGTACACGTGCCTCTTATCATATATAACGCTCCAATCTTGTGCCCCAACTTTCGCGCAGCACCTACATACTTGGAGCAGTATGCAGATGAGATGCTACAACAAATATTGCAATTACACGCTTCGAACAAGAGTCGTTTCATAACTTTGTCTCACAAGATTGCGCTTGTATCGTTCTTGTGCATTTAGGGTGACAAATCAACATCGAGCTATGCTGCGCTGTACTGCGCAGTGCTGTGCTGTGTTTCTTAAGCTACGTTTTTTTAACAATTAAACGATGCTGCGCTGTACTGCGCTGTGCTGTGCTGTGTTTCTTAAGCTACG
>CAJQZM010037711.1:0-45326 GCA_907164665.1 Colias nastes | reverse complement strand
CGTTTATCTCGTCAAATATGACCCTATTTTCAAAAAAACGTAAACATAACGACATAGTTGAATCCGATGTAGATGAAAGTGAAGAAGAAGCGGATATGGATATTTTATGTGTTATTTTGTCGTTAAAAGAGTCCAGTCACGGTAGCTTGTTACCTCACACCATACGTGAAAAATACGGAGAATTTTAATGAATTTAATGCGGCGATGGAGGGGCACGCAGCGTGCTCCAAACCTAGCATAGCTCGACACAGCGCAGCATGGCAGAGCTCCATAAAAACATAGCACCTGTTCGGCACAGCGCGGCCCAGCACGGCGGGTAGCGCGCCTCGCTCGAGACTGCTGCGTTTTTAAACAGAGCGTAGCCTCACACAGCGCAGCACAGCATGGTTTGTTTGTATCCTCATTAAAATATTAAACGAGCGAGTTGACCAAACACAGCACAGCGCAGTACAGCGCAGCATAGCTCGATGTTGATTTGTCACCCTTAGGACGTAATAACAGAGTTGTAGACAACAATAACTACGCGGTTATACGTTTCATTTCACATTGTCGACAAAAATTTATACAATGACAATACATCTTCAGCAATAACATTTTTGTAACATGTAATGTGACGATTCATTTTTAAAACATAGAAAACATTGGGGTCAATATATTGACTTCAGAGATCACTTATAAGTTATAACCATTAGTCTAAACAGCTTTAGTTTTAAAAAAACTTCACATAAGTGTAAAGTAAATACCTAATCTTTTATGTCGTCTGGACGAACGCCTTTCTAGGAGGTCGTTGCACTAGCAATGTATCGAAAATTCAAGAAATTCAAGGAAAGTTCAAAGAAAATTCCATTTTATTAACTCATATATATTTATATTGAAAATCTTTGAGCACGAATTTCTATAATTCGGTTATAAAAATCCACTGCGGTAATATAATAATAAGGGTTTGGGTGCCATCGCGTCACAGCGAATTAGCTTTTATGAATATTACTTATTCTGGTTGTCCAATTATATTGCCATTTGTTCCGCACTAACCTTGTTAGTACTTACATTTATAATATTAATATATCTTTTAACAAATTATAAGTATTATTTTTATCACTTACAATTTTAATCAAGAAAGAAACATCAATTAAAAATAATGATCAAATTATCGAAGTTATTTCATTTTACTGATAAGTACTTTATTATTAAAATTTAAAATATCTTTTCACATTAAAAAAATATAGTATAGGTACCTAAATAATGATATTCAGAGTAGTTGTAAGTAGTCTGGAAAGCTTACCTGATGATGCATAATCAGTAGCTCTTGTGTAGGTATCGAAGTCGTCGTCATAAATAGATGCGCTGGTATTCAGCAGCAGAGACAGCAAAGTAAACACATAAATCCAACAAACAGCCATTTTTAATCACTTATAACCACTGTTTTTAGAGAATCGATCACACTGTGCCGTAGCCTGCTGGTTGAATGTAAAATATTATTGTTGGCTAACAAAAATGCAGATGTGTGTTATATTTCATTACGAAAAAATCCAACGACGTCAGCATTTAAAGGTTAGTTTCAAATGACGTATCGAATTTCGTTTGTACTGTAACTTTTGGTTTTACTTAATTCTAATATGAAATGTTTAATTTAATTTGATTATAAAATATTAACGCTTAGACGCTCAAAGTATTTACCTAATATCTTTCAATTACTATTATAAGCAAAGTAGGTAGGTACATTAACTTATTTAACCGTTTCATCTATGATATCAGCGTCGGAAAACAGTTAAAATTTCATTTATAAATCAGTATTAATTCAAATTAAAGTCAGGTAAATGAACGGGTTAATCTTTCGGGCCTTTGTCCTCCGACCTCAAAGGTTGTTTAAAAGTTTGATAGACATTAAAATATTATTCAGATTAGATTCATATTTACTTAGTAAAGCGAACTTGTTTGTGCTTTAATATTAGGAACGGATTCATAACAAAACTTTTTTCATCATACATATAATATTTAATATAAATGGAACGTGTTCGGAATTAGGGATATATTTTTTCACATTTCAGCGAAACCTCATATCGTTAGTTTTATCGAGTTTAACTTTCAGAGAAATGTGATAAGTATTATTATCTAATTTGAATACAGTGAAATCGCGATATTATTCAACGTAGCGCAATTTTTCTTATACCTAAATTGAAAGCAACTTTAGACATTTTTATTTTGATAGCATCAAATGCAAATTATCAAATATTTGAAAGATATGAATAATATAATAAACGGGATACAACCCAGCACTAAGAATTAAAATAATTGGAATTTGAATATTTTAGAAGTCTTTTTTTAATATTTCTTATAATTACTAGCATAATTTCTCTCCCTGTTTAATATTTTCGAATACATAAACGAAAGTTAAACGACACTTAAACTAAGCAGTTCGCTGATGTCACATACCACCAATCCAAACTTTAGTTTTCAAAGGATCTTTGCTAGACCTCAAGTATAATTTCAAATTCAAAGTTGGTTTAGAACGGACTCGTGGTTATGTAAAGTGGGGATAAATATTAAATAATTACTATCAAAGGCCAAAGCTTATTCAGTCAAAGCCTTCCGGGATTTAAATTATTACGAGAATATGTATTGCATGAATAATTATGTCCAGCCATTCATTTTTCATAAACCACCATTTCACATATTTATTATTTATTAGTTATTAATTTAACTCACCAGTGGTTTGAGTATTCGATTATTCAGCATTTCAATTGTTAATATAAGTTTTATAAAACGATTAAAAGAATATCGAAAAAAAAATACAAAATAAGAAGGCTGAAATTGGTAAACAGTAACCATAAAAATCTGTAATTGTACTTCGACTTAGAAACGCCTGAGATATCATTTATTATAAGGCCTCTTCGAAGGATGTACTTATAAAGACGAAAACCTACAACACAAAGAGCTGAAACTTGCCGCGAATCGGTAATAAAATATGGTTTATTATGGTCTATTATTTTCCGAATTAAACGCTATTCAATGGAGAGTTACTGAGTGGAGCTGAAAAACTTGTTTCAAAAAGTGGAGCTTTGGTTGGGCGTCAAATGAACGAAGTTTCCTATTGAGACGGGCGGTATCGACCAGATTGCTGATAAAACGTGGATTGAAATGCCTGTAGATCTGAATGCTTGACATTCATTCGTTCAAGTATTCATTCTTTACACCCTTAGCTCGTTGAGTCGTCTAGATTATTTATTAGCTCTCTATTTGTCACATAAATATCAGTGAACGTATAAAGAGATGTTACGTGTATGCTTCTGAATAGCGAATGTTTGTGATCGTTGTTTTGTTTAGGAGAACGATGTTTACCGTGTTTAACAGTATTTACTCGCATTGTTTCTGAGAAAATTTAATCTTAATTAAAAGCTTTTGAAGATTATTTATCTACTCTACTGTACAATTTGAATGAATCAAGATAAACATCGTACCAAACTACAATGAGATGACTAACCTATCTATTAAAATTTAACTCAATACCACTAAATCGATTCCTTAAAAAAAGAAGAATGATTTTATGTTGAAACATAAAATGTATTCAATTTATAAGCTTTGATCCGCCTTTTCAATTGCTACGGTAACGTGAAAACCTCAATTTAAATTCATAAAAAATGTTAATACTTAGTTTTGATCTTTATTTTTCAACTTATAATCATAAACCTTCTTTAATATTATTATGACAAAGTAAATATTACCGCTAATATTATTATTTTAAGGATTACTTATACCTATATCTAAAATTATTTAAAGTAATTAGGTACATATAATTAACTAACATTCTCTATTAAATTTAAATAACAATAATTCCCTGGACAAAATTTCAATTCCTATCGAAATATTACAAGACATTAAATATTCACGACAAATAAATTGCCGCTGTTAGTGTAATTTGTTTGTCTGTACTTGTAAACGACGTTTGCAGCTTATCAAATTGAACTGAATTTGACGTGATCAATGATCATTCAAATTGTTCAATAGTTTGGATTAATTTAGCTGTCGCAATACAATACAATATAACATGCATATGAATCAAAACTAAATTTACCTTTGAATAGAAAAAAAAATGAAATCTGTGTTTCTGTGACACCCAATCCTTACCTTAAATTCCAAAATTGCTTGAACGGTACTTTGGTTTAAACGTAATTGTTCCCTATTATTCAATTCTAAAACGCTTCTTATTTTTCAAATTGTTTCTTGGCCTATTTCCTCGGAAGAATAAAAGCACTTAGTTACTTCCTTTAGCTATTTGTAATTGACGCCACAATGTTAATGAGTTTCGTGGTCTCAAAAGGAAAACTTCACAGCCCTTTTAAATCCATAATTATTTTCGTGTAAATCATTTAAGGTAGTAATTGGCTGAAGCCAATTTGGTCAGTCAATTTAGGGAAAAAGGATTCGAGTGGCCCAATTACGACATAAAATAAGATTGTAAAGAGGTAACCGAGTTTATGCATAAACTTTTGATTTGCGACTTTTGGGTTTTAGATAAAACGAAAATATAGCTTAAATATTCGTTATTTTCTTTAAGATATAAAATATATTAGTAATACGTATGTTATTAAACAAATACTATGCTAAACCTAATATATTACAAAAATACTTATACAATTTGAATAACGTTATTTATACATAAAAACGTATCTACCTCACTATATCAAAATAAAGCCTATTATTTTAGGATGTCTCCGCAAAGAGAATAAATTATTTGTGTTATTCATAAGAATTATTACGGTCTTATATTAATTTCTGTCATAATATAAGAGGTAATAAAAGGAATGGGAGATAATATATGTATATTCCATTTGTCTAACGAGAGTGGATGGCTAACTAAAATGCGCGATGATGTAACGAGCTTGTTCGCGAACACTGAAACTAGCACCTTGGCAGCTTTTCCTGCATCATTAAACTGCAATTAAAGCTCCGAAATTCAGTGTAACAGTAGCTCCTCAGTTCCCCACCGGGATATAATTAACAGCCCCGTCAAGTTCACAGAGTCCCCGCAGAACACGTCTCACCTATAAATCCTTGTGAGGGATGTAAGTAATAAAATTCTTAACGCTTTCGAATGGAAATTTTAAATTCTACAATATTTTACGTCCGATTTTTGAAAAGTGAACATTTTACTTATAGCAACGAACCACTAAGTATCCATTAATTGATGTAGGTATCCGACAATTTGAAACAGAAAGTGTATAAGTATAATACTTAGATTAAGGATTGGTAGCTTAAGACCAATCCTTAACCTAAAATATAATAATTAATAAAATACCTCTAAACGCTACACTTTATTTGATTGAGCAGTCTTATAAACCCACATTTTCGTATTCAGTACAAAGGTCAGTGGCGGTCAGCGATTTTTCCCAGTCGCTATGTAAATCACTCGCATCGCATCCTATTTGCATAGAAAATCGTAACGGCTACGTCATTGCCGCTATTGTTTTGTGCTTCAAGTCATTTACGAAATGGCCACTTGATGGCTGAACGTTTGCCTATTGAAAACAGGTAAACAGTACTCTATAATGGGGGCATTCAATCTAATTGGTTTCAAATTATATATTTTAATAACATACACGTTTAACTAGAAACCACTAAAAACCACGAAGGTAAATCGGAAGAACATGAATGTTTTAGAATAGATTAATAAATGAATTAAGTAATTCGGAGTAGCATATGTTTTGCAAGAGATTAATAAAACGGAACTAATAGTTTTATAACAAAAGGTATATAAGGAAACTATTTTAATTTTAATTTTCTATACAGGTCACATTTCAGCTCGTCATTGCCAGTTCGAAAAATAACGTCTTTATCCCGATCCCTAGAGCGATTTAGCGAGCACCGCTTTAACTTGGCACAGCTTGTCACGTCTAATGATGTTATCTTTGTTAAGGAGTAATAAACAGGAGCATCTTACCCGCTTTGAGACAAGTCCGAAACCAAACCGAGATAACCACCATTGCATTTTACGAGGACAGCGTTAGCTTACGTGCATTATTATCTCTATACGGTGAAGGAAATAATGGCGCATATTCTAGTAATTATGAAATTTAGCAATAAAATTACATTATAAGTATAAAATGTTTTTTAAACTACTCAACAATATACCATTATTTTAAGTTTATGTGTTATTCCCCGTTTTATTAGCAAATTATTAATGTATCACACTTTGTTTATTATAGACGCCCATTGTCATAATATTGCTTTTCCCGCCCGTACACCGATATTTATGTTCTGCTTTCGCATGTAATTTTACGAAATAAACCTTATTATATATATATATATATATATATTCGTTATTCATATTATATTGACCTCACGAAATTCCTGTATTTGTTGATAAACAATTAGACTATTAATTAATGAACGCCTAACAACAAACATCTGCATATGTATACATTTAACTAGAGCTTGCAAATGTTAGACCAACTAGTTACATGCTTATTCCATACTACAGTTAGCCAGCACTTAGGAAACACTTCGTAATATCCCTGATTGCCAACAACTAATTCATAAAACAAATTATTAAATCCGTTTGTCTGTTAGTGCTGATAGCTAGTATAAACGCAATTAATATTTCTAAACTGCTCCTACTCATCTTTTGAACAGGAAGGAGATAGCTTATCTAGCTCAATGAGCTAGGTTTGGAACTAAAATTGATAATAAAGCCGAGAATAACACAGACATAGTCCACAAAACTTTAGTTTGATAAAAAATCATCAAGAAGTGAAAGCCGCTCTTTATTTTTATAGTTATTCAAACTATTTAGGTGCCCTTTTATCACATGGCACAGATTCTCTATAAAATGTAAACCTACGAGTTGGTATTCATTCCAAGCCTAGCGCGACATACCCCTCGGCGTGGACGCATTAAGAAAGTTGCAGATCCCGCTTAGGCCTACGCCGCGTATTTCATCGAAGTACTTTTCCCGCTAATAACATACACCCGCATCTACTTTATGATAGATTGGTACAGTCGGGGACGGAACTCAATTTGAAATTCGCGTTTCAACAGATTTAATGCTACGTTGAGTCGAGCAAATGTATTAACGTAATATGGGTATTTGACGATGTTCAAAGTAAGACTCTGCTTTAAGAAATTTGAATCTTAAAAATATCGAACACTTTTATAATATATTCTATGGAATCGGATTTAAGTATAACGATATTTTTATAACATTAAATTCAATCTAAGCTCTATACGTTAAAATAGATTGCACTATGACAAATCGGGCAGTCTATGACAACACAGGATGCACTATTTCGGCTGTATTCTATAAATTATCGAATACGATTGTATAAAACGTTTGTTTATAAATGTACTTCTCAGCTTATATACGAGAAACTCGCTCAGGTCCGGATTGAAAGTGCGTATTAGTTTTTACGTCGCGTGCTGGACCAGATTAAGTAGACTGGTCACTAGACGATCCTTAAACGATTAACGATAGACAGCTATTTCAAATATTTTACGACGTTCACCATGACTTCTCAATCTTGCATGTACTCGTATATCTTATTTTTCATACTAATTTAACTGACTTTTATGAAATAACTTACGAAGAAAACAGTGTGTGCTAATTCTTCTAATGTATTAAACATGTTATTTGGTTAAATTTATCTTTTCGGTTTTAACGTATATTTTTTATTTGGACAAGCCATTAGTTGAATAATGGAACGACTGAAAGGCACAACATAAAGAGGTATTTCTAGGAATACACTCGTATGAGAGAAAGATAATGTTTGAAAATGTATTATTAATTAATGCGCTATAAATTATAGTTCACAAAAGGTTATTCAAGTTAATACTAATGTTTACACAAAACAGAATATAAATTATATTTACTGTCCCATTTAGTCCGTTCTTATTTCCATGAAATGTTAATTTATTTTATGAATAATAACAGCTTTTGTTAAATGATACTTTTTAATCGTGTATTGAACACAGTTGAAACACTTTTCAAATGTAATCTGATTTTGAAATGCGAGTTTTTGTAAGTTTTTGTCAATTGAAATTTAAACTCTACTTACATCAACGTCTTTAATAATTCTGTTAATTGTACGGTTACTTTCATCAATAAATATATGACTTATCTAATTAATATTTATTAATATCAGTACGGTTCAACACAGAGTGACCTAGTCTAACTCAACCGATTGACTTTTTAGAAATAAGCACGTTTATTATATCAAGCTCTATAAAATTTTACGGCGACCAAGTGTTCTGTTTAACTACAACTATTAAAAGTTAGGATAACACATTTTAAACGATATTTTAAATACCTATAAAAGAGATATTGTTGATTTTAAATGTATGTATTTTACGAAAATAAATATCGTGTAGCGAGGGAAAACAAATTTTCCCGATACAAATAATAGTTGATATTGGTAAAAATAAAAATTTACACATAATTATTAATAATAACATAGTAAATAAAATTTGTGAATATTTAAATAAATTCAAAATTTACAGTACGATACATTGGTTACACTGTATTACATATTTCGCACTAAGTACAATAATTAATTCTATTCCGTTACGAAAAATAATACAACAGACACATATGCACTTCTGTTAGCCACAACAAACCTTTAGACGAACAACGGGTTGTAAAAAACAAAGGGCAAGTTGGTAAATAAATGAAATCGCGTAAATAAATGAGATTCGCGCGGGAGCGGCGCGGTCGGGCGCGCCGAGCGTCAGGACGCGAGTGCGGGGGCGAGTCACCACCAGCTTCCAGCTTTTCCTTCATCCCGCCCCCCCCCTCCGCCCCTCCCCACGTCTGATAACCTGCTACTTCGGAAGTCACTAAACTCCGCCATAAATGTCACCCAGCACCAACGACTGACTTGTGAAAGAAAATGTGATTTTTATTGAGAAGGGGTCGCCGTTTCGAAAGTAACCTCGCTTTGTGTGAAAATCGATGCTTTATCGTCTACATATTAGGTGTTACGGATTCGCCTCGCGTAGCTCCTGGGAACGGCTGCTCTCCTGGGACGATACTTAACTCAAGAATATTGAACTAAACTTCTTATTTAAACAACAGAACGCTAAAAGCGGTCGGTTGCTCTAATATCAGAGGATTTTCTTAATACCCTTTTGACTTTTTCTTGTAAGCTAAAACCTTTTTGTTACAGAATAATTAATGAAAGATTTTATATATCGATATAAAGATTTTATCAGAATTTTCTCATGTTTTAAAAGGACTAATTTTACTTCCGTTCGTTTCGTCGTTGTTTAGTTTTGTTTGCTCTTTATCGAGATATTTCTTTAAACAATTGTTTCCTCTATCAATTACTTACAAAACAAAAAAAAAAAACTATTTCATGGAAAAATATGAAATGTCAAATGATACACGAATAATGATTTATTGCATCAGCCTGTTGCGTTCGCGCAGAATAAATTAGCACATACCAAAACAAGTAAATTGCGTCGAAAGCTTGAACGCACTTTTCTTATGGCACTGCGCTTTAAGTTGCATCAGATTGATCATTACGCGAAGCTCTTTTGCAATCGATTTACCTATTACTATTATAATAAACGTATAATTTAATCCAGACATAAAATTATTACTTTTGTCTAATTTACCTATCGTTAACGAAAACATTGAACGAATTTAGAATTCGGTTAAATAGTTTTGTTTCCAAATATATACTTATTAGTAAAGAATAAATATTACATGAGCGGGTTCGACTATCCAATATATTATTTATGCTGCCATCATGATTATTGGATTATAAATCTAAAAATAACACAAGGGAGACACAAACATATTGGAAAAATATTGAAAAAATTGACGAAAAATGTTTTGCTTACCGCAGAGCTCTTTTAGTCGAAGTCTGTATGAGGATTAGTTATTGAAGTATCTAATATATTTCATAAAAGCTATTTGAAAAACTCGGTGATTTTCTTTACGTATTCAACTAAGTTTTTATCAAAAGGATATTGGTAAATAACTTTATTAAGATCGAACTTTAGAACTTTATTAACTTTATTAAGAATCTTGTCGTAGAGTTAAAACAAAGCTAAAGCGTTGAATGATTTCAATACTCTAACAATGAGAATCTTTTATTCCCATCTATTCCTGTATTCAAGAGACCTAACAAGATCAATCGCTTGGATTCAAACATTATTAACATTACCACTATATTGTAAGTAGCTACTACCGTACGAAACTATTATTATCAATATAAGCTGTTCTCAATACTCAATCTCCAATTAACGTGGAAACTATCGATTTTAATTATTATGACCTCATATAGGCTTACTATTATGTAGGTTACCTGATAGCGATCCGCAAATTCCATCCCGAGGGGGTATTTCATAAACCGAAACCGATTCAGAGGTTTGTAATAATTAACACTTATTTAAATTTGTAAATATATGTAATTCACATACGAATAATGATAACTACATGTGACTATCATTAACGGTGTTTAAACATCTCAAAGGCGAGAGCATTAGATGATGGCGTCACACGCACGCTACGCCCTGTAGGGACGGAGCGTGGAACTTGACACTTGACTGACTCCCTCGTTAATTTGTTACCGAGATTCAAGACCTCATATCTATTTGCAAGCGAATATGATCCTTGACGGCAACATCAGATGCGCTGGAAAATCGGGATCGCTATTGAAACGCTGTATAATATTGCGACGCGTTTACGTTTGGGATAAAGATGTCTATGTGAGGCGAGGAGGTGAATTGAAATATCTGGAGAGTTTTACTTTGTCGCGAGTTATATACCGCAGAGAAGTACTCTGATTTATGGATATTGCATAAAGCGACAATACCAAAATATTAACTTTTTGTTAAGTGACTTGCTAAAAGCTGGATGTATAATGCCGATTGCAAGAATGCCTAACGTTAATATCTAACAAGCATTACCTTTGAACATCATACATTCTTATATTACGATTAAAATCTGTCATTTGAAGTCCAAATAAAATAGATAATTAAAAGTATACATAAGATATCTAGGTATTTAATATAAAAGCAATTCAATTAAGCTGTATCTTTGTAGCATAAAGAGGTTAGGAAGTGCCGACAGTTCACTAATGACATCACACGACAGCGCCGATCTAATAAATGAGTTCAATAAGGGAGCAATGTCTCTACCAGCTATTTTAGAAACCAGTGTCGACGTTTCAGTATGGTTTTCGCGGAAAACTCTATTCCACCTGACAATACCTATAATACCTTCTATGAGATATTAATCGCTTTTGATCTATATTAACGGTCAAATGTAACAAAATTGGTCCAAATCATGTTACCACGAAAAGGCAACGAAATATAACTTAGAAAACCATAATTCTATCACTTCGTAACTGAATCAGTTTGATTTTCCTCAATGGATGATTGTCAAATTTTTACGACGACCGCGACCCATACACTACTGTATGATGAAAATAGTCATTATTCAATTTAACTCGAGGATAACCAGAAGGATAACACATCTCCTATTTGCATATGACACGGGGAGATACCTACCAGCCAGTTAACCCGGCGTCATTGAGGTTGGGTCAAAATGACCCGGCTTGTTTATAATTTACAATATCTTCGTAATTACGTGCACGATTGTGCTGTTCTTTGTAGTAGCTGGAGCTAATAATGTACATTAAAGGTTTTGGAAGTGAAATCCTTTCGACGTCGAGTGTACTGGGAGCTACACGCGTGTATTTTCGAAAAAGGTAAATATGACCCATCCTCACAATTGATGTAACAATTTCGCGCCATGGCTAAGTTATCGATTTTTACTGTTGTGTATGATTTCTTGGTGTCTGCAAACATTTTTTTTGCTTGTTTCAGTGAATTTAATGTTTTTGTTTGTCCAACAAGTACTTATTATAAAATAGGTACTATAAACGGATAGAATAGAAAATATCACGTATCATGGCGGGTTTAGACTCTTGTCTGACTCAGACTTACCTTATTATGATGATGAAGTAGAAGAAGAGGATATGTTAGGGTGCGGAGTGTGTTTCAAGCGGAGAAAAGCGAAAACCCGAATTCAATACCTTTTACAATAAAACTAAATATGGGGTTGACGTCGCTGATGATCTTTGCACCTCATATGATGTGAGTCGTAACTCCAAAAGTTGGCCCCTGACAATTTTTATGCCATGTTGGACATACAGGAATTAATGCGCTTATAATACGTCGCATAAATAAAAACAAACCAAACGATAAGCGACGTAATTTTTTGAAAAACTTAGGTCTTGCTCTGGTCTTAGAACATTTGAAAATTCGCCAGGAATTGATCGATAGCAATGACAAATGGGCAAAAGAATCAGAGAATTTATTGGTGGATCATCAGAGGAGCCACCTGCAATTCCCGCAAAAGATGTTAAGTGTGTCCGGAAATAAAAATAGTAAAACAAAACATTTTTCTCAAGCTTGCCCTAAATTTATTTGTCCTGAACGCATCATGGCTTTCTGTATTGATTTCATTTACAACGAAGATTATAATTAGCTTTGTTAAAGTTTTTTTCTAATATATTTAGACTTAAGTTTATAAAAATGCTATTTGTAACCAAAATTACTGGTTATTAGCGTAGTAATGACATGAAAACGTAAGAGGTCTATATTTTGTTCCTATTTTTATGAATTTATGTCAAAGTTGATTAAAGTGAATAAAACGTTGGTTAATTATTATTTTTATTTTATATTATCAAAACCAGAATACCTATAACCTATAATAATAACACAGAAAACTAATTTTCTTAAAAAGTTTAAAAATAACAACTATAAAATATATGGGTAATATTGACCCATCTCAACGTTCGCGTATCTGTTTTCTACCACAATGACGCCGGGTTAAGAAACTAGGCAACCTAAAAAGTACATAACATTACAATATCTAGCAGTAGACCATTAATCGACAAGTAATATTTCGTAAATCTCACCAAGGATGAGCGATAACTATCAACACGATGTAAAAGCTCTTGGATTAACGAATCGACTTTCGTTTTCGTTGAAAAATACTCAGCAATAAGCACGTATATTTCACGGGGATTTTGGCAAGGACTTAAGGCGTAATCTGCCCTAAGTAATGGTGTTGTGGTTCAGAGTCGGAATAAATATCTATTGCGGCGATCGAGAGCCAAACATTTGACCCAGTATTTGGTATGCGGATAGGCCTAAGTAACTATTAAAATTCTAATACATAATGCAAAAGTAATATGCCGTGTACAATCCTACCATTGTGGTTTGTAGAACATAATCATTTTCTTTTACTATCATATCGGTTATGTTCTTTGTATGGATTGCGTAACACGTAAATATAGCTTATAACGTATGCAAAACATACGCATTAATAAACGATAGTTTTGCGATTAAAGTGAGATCCATAACATTAAGCCCGTATAATTATAATGCGACACTGGTACCATTCATTTGTTAGTGTAGGTACGTGTCCTATTAATATGCAAACAGAATAATTAGCAATATAATCAAACCAACTGTTACTCTACAGGCGGAAAATAATTTTGGTAGAATAGATAATATTATTGAATGTATTTAGGAAGTATATAAGTGTATACCTAAACAAAATTTATCCTGAGAAGACAACAAAGTTGTGTTTAGAAGTAAATAAACTTTGGAATAGTTTGGGGTAAATTCCTGAAATCCTTAAAATATTCTCCAAGTTTCCTATTAGATAAAATATCAATAACTTTATTTAAAAAGTCGAAAACGATAAAGCATTTAAAATGCTTTATCTTTGTAAAGGCGAATTTAAACAAGACACAGAAATAAGGAACACGATCTACCTACTTACGGAATCCAGGCACTGGCCAGTTAGAGATTGAAGAAAACTGTATCTTGCGTCTCGGCTATTCCACCCACAATATTTATTTATAAAGGGCAAAGGGTACTTATAATGCCATCGCAAACGGGAAAATCTACTTTAAGGATAGATGTGTGCAGAATTTAAAGACGAAGCAGTTATTTATAACATATCTTATGGTCCTGTAACATTCGATATTCAATATGAACGTTCATATTCCAAAGCCCGGAGGTATCCGGTTTTAATAGTCGCATAGCAGAAGCACTAATCTTTAGTACGCATCTAAATCCAATATAGACAATTAGTTATTATTGTTGGTCTAACATTAGTTCAGTGATATCAATAAACGTTTAATGCAACTGTGGTATCGGCAGATTGCCCTCCGGATACGCACGACCTAGTTAACATAACATTTAGTTCAATGTATAATGATAGTGCATTTATCCTACATGTTAGTAGACATTATTTTCCGAATAAATTATTATTATCAATGGATTGAAATATTTATTAGCGATAGTTAAATTGAATAAACCAAATATCGAACGGTTTCTGAGTGAAGTGGTCAGTGGGAGTGAGGTTAAAATCCTGATAATGACGAAGCAAAAAGTCGCAGTCTGTCTGAGCACAGAACGCTGATCGCCTATTTGCTAGTACAACATATCGATCCTCAAAACGAAAGAACATTAAGACTACAAGAGATAAAATTTCATGTAATCATTTAATAATATCAGACGTTAATTAATGTAAAATTCGAACGTTATCCGAGTATAAGGTGTTCATATAATTACATTTCACATCTCAATAAGTAGTCTATAAGGAGCTTGTCTCTGAAAGTTTCGTCGTAGGTAGTCAAAAGGTGTGCGAAAGTTGGGTCCACGACAGCGTCGCTAATGAAAACCGATGTGCCATTAACGAAGACGGACCGGCGCGGTGGTACAAAACTAAGAAATATTAACAGATCGGTTCCTCCGATTTTCGGATCCAATAAATTGTTTGCGACGCGCCCTGTAATGGAAATGAGATCGAAAAACGGCGTCAGCGAAAAAAATGTTTGTTTATCGATGTAATGCGGGCCCGGAGTTGACACACGTGATGAAAAAAATATTGGGTGAGTTTAGACGAGAACGCTTTAATCTGCGCGGAATTGCGTCTACTGCTGATTACAATTTCGTGATATTAAAATACGAAATAATAACAACGAAATCATGTTTATCATTTCTTTTTGTTATGTTTACCTTTCCACATTTACTGGACAAATAAATATAACCTACATTTTTATTTTAGAAATGTAAATAATCATCTATTTTTGTACCTTTTGACAGTGACCTATAATAAAGATACGGTCCTAAAACAACGCTTCTCGATGTTGTGCTTTTGAGTCAAAGTTCAAGTCGCGACAGATTATATTGTAAATATTACATGACCGAATTTCCTGTGCCCGATATCGTTATCACTGGTACTATGGGTCACTGCGTAGCTTTGTTTCCGACGGACATGCAGACAAGATTGCGAATTAGTGGGCGCGAACAACTTTCTAACTGCGCAGTTTCACGGTTTTTTTTCTTGTAAGATAAAAAGTTTGCCTTTGTTACAAAAAAAAATATCATTTTATCCGCAGTTAATTTGACGATGTATTTAAAATTTTATAAAAAATCATTTTAATATCCTAGTAATGTAAAACATTTAAGCTAAATAGTTAGAGCTAGATCATATTGAAAAGAAAATGCTAAAAGATGATCAGAAGACAAAAAAAAACAAAAAAGGTGAAAATGTAGATTAGTAGAACTTTAACACAATGCTAGTGAGCGTTATAAATTATTATAAACAAAGGCTTGCTAGCCATTCCTGGTGAGAATCATATCCCTTCTTAATGTATAATCCATGTACGTATGCGTGAACAATGAAAGGGAGAATTAACTTTTACATCGATATACCGTTAATTATTTTTAGAATAACCCTTCCTTTATAATGCTAGGGTAAATTCTTTGTTGAAAACGTATCTGAGGGGAGGAATACGAGGGTTGAGCTTAGTTACTCTCTGCTAAAGTGGCCTATTACCTGCGGTAGCTTAGAGTATCAGGCTACAGAGTGCTTCAACCATACACCGATCGGTCCACAATTAAATATTCCTGGAACTAGCTTACCCTTAAAATTGTGTAAAATATAACCGGATTTTATTTCGTTATTACGTAAAATACGACCTTTACTTATCCAGTACTTTTAGTTTAATCCATTTCATTATTATTGTCCAATTTTGTAATACAAAGCACAAAGATCATTAGAGCCTTCTATGTCATTATAAAGATCAACTTTTCTAACTTTCTGGCAAAAGGGGAAACAATTTGTCGGACAATTCGAAAACCTTCCATTCCAGCGGAGTTACTTATATCGAACACAAAAGAGGTTCACTTACAGCCTCATTAAGGTGCTCAGAGGCATTAACTTAGGTCAGGCACCTTTGTTCTCTAGCAAATTTAATATTGTACATTAACCTTCACGGATTATGTTACGAGCTTCGGTTATTGTGTTTTGTTAGCGGTTTTCTTTATACCCGTGTTGTGTGGGAAATCAAATCAGTATGTTACTATCTTCATCGGATAAGAGCGATGGAATAGGGAGTGCGCTTATTTATGGGCGCACTTTCTTCTGCATTATAATATATCTCCTACTTAGTTGTCTTGTTTCAATTGAGTTTAGACAATGTTGCAGAAAATCGACAGAGAGAACTATTATTATAAACAACCGTTTAGGCGACCAAAAATTAAGAAAATTATCTCTCGCACAAATATTTAAACTACCTATTTGTTAAAAATATTTAAGAAGCAACTGAAATTAGATCAATTTTATCAGCAACGTCTTGACTTGATGACAATAGAGCGCGATCATTATATCAAAAGCCATTATAAAAAAGCCGTTGTTGCAGAATTAAAAGAATATAGTAGAACTCTATAAACAGTTATGTTATTATGTTTTAATTATTTGAACAGACGGTAACAAAAAGCACCCGCTTTCTCTGTTTCGTTTAAATGGTTTTTCTCGGATGTTTTTGATTCCATAACAATGCGTCTGGCAACTTGGACCTTTTTTCACGGCAAGAGTGAATAGGCAAGTACTTAAAACATGCTTCCGTTAATAATTTTTTCGTGTTACAATTTTCGTAGAATGCCTAAAAATAAACAATAATAAGTCATGGTCGTTTTCCTTTATTTTCAAATTTAACAGAAATAAACTTCTAATACAGATAACGATATATTTTAAGGAATTTTTCTCTAACACTTTTACATCTTAAACTATATGATTATGACTGAAAAAAAAATAGTAACTATATCTTGCAAAAATATTATTAATAGTGACTTTAACCCTGTTTATGTCTACATTTTAATGAACATATAGTCATATAATTTATAAATTAATTACAGATTATTGCTACGGACAGCATCATAATTTTTATGAGGAGATAATACAAGACAATTATTGTAAGCATAACAATAATATTATATTTATTAATAATAATAATATGTTATTACCTTTTACATAGTAGTCGCTATTATTAATAATGTGGATAAATGTATTTTTTTTTCAACCTGATAGGTTTTTAGATGAAATATAATATCATCTATACTTCAAATAAGAATTTATTGAGAATCTTAATTCAGTTATTCATCCTATTCCTACTAATATTATAAATGCGAAAGTTTGTGAGGATGGATGTATGTATGTTTGTTACTCTTTCACGCAAATACTACTGAACTGATTACAATGAAATTTAGCATACATATGGTTTTATCCCGGAAACCCCACGGGAAAGGGAACTAACTATGCGGGTTTTTCTTTGAAAAGTCGGACGAAGCCGCGGTCGGAAAGCTATCGTAATTAAATATACGAGTATGTTGAATAGTTACAAGTAAAACCCTAGAATAAACAAAGAAAGTGAGAAAAGTTCACTTCTATAGTTAGTTAAATCAATACGGCTACATTTTTCCGCTTCAGTGCAAGAAAGTGAATGAAATTTAAATCAATTTTAATTGCAAACTTAGTTGGATTCTACTTTTTTTAAATATGCACAGGTGCACATTTTCAATCTTCAAAGATGTTGAACTAATTTCCTGCTTCAGTCGCTATAGTGCATTCGATTTTCTCGATTCGCTTCTCAGAACGATCGAAACAAAATAATATTTTACTGTTATATTAAATTGCTAGGTTTGTTATCGCAAGCCTGTGTTAATTGATCAAATATAGATCTGTTTTAATAAAGAATAGTCATATAATTCACCTGTTTATAGATACGAGATAGATAAGATAGGTTTTCGGCCAAACGGAAAGAAGGTTACAGACGAAAATTGTAAATTTTAACTTACGTATGTAATATTTCGCTACAAATCCAGTTTAATCAATATTTGGGATATATTTATCTACATGCAGTATCTATTTTCAGTTGGAGAAAAATTCTTTCAGATCTTGTTATTTCAGAAGCAAGTAAATCAATTTATTCAAAACTAGCTGCGCTCCGCGGTTTCACCCGCGTGGTTCCGCTCTTGTTGGTTTTAGGGTGATGGCCTTCCTCGATGAATGGGCTATCTAACACCGAAATATTTTTTCAAATCGGACCAGTAGTTCCTTAGATTAGCGCGTTCAAACAAACAAATAGGCTCTTCAGCTTTATAATATAAGTATAGATATATAATAATTATCTACTGGGTAATGGAGAGAAATAAATGTATCTAAATATGTTGTAAGAATGTAAAATATATAATTTTTGCAACTATGTAGAACATAATATGTTATGTACATGAATGAAAAAGATATCCACCCGACCTCACCCGACATTATGACATTTTAATCTTTATTTATTATAAAGGAAATACACAATAATAAATAGATTATAACATGTCGTTTACACCAGTTATACAGTTGAATGACTTCAATATTAATTTATGTTTATTGGAATATCCTATTAATTGTATTATAATCTCACATAAATTAAAGTTTATTAATAGAATATATAACTATAATAAAATACACTATTAAACTTACATACATCTAATATTTATCATATTTTTCGGTTGAATATATCATCTCTCATCAAAAATCAAGCGTTAATTCTGATGTTATTTACTCTAATAAATATTAATAAGTAATTTTATATTAATAGGCTTACATTGAACTTTCACCTTTGTCAATATGGTCGTATTAAAGCGATAGGATAGGCTCTGCTGGGAACACTCTTCAAGCCATTCGAGATTGTTTTCCATTCATTATTTATTTATTATTTCTTACAACTACCTATTTATGAGGTAAAAATAGTAAATATGAAATAATGTCATATTTTGTCCAAATTTTTTATTAATTCTATTTCTATTCCAATTTTATTTATATAGAATTTTCAAAAACTTTATCACAATTAGAACTAATTAGCACTGAAAAGGCAAAGAAATTTCCACGAGTACGACACGGGTCAGCTCATAACATGTGTATAATTGATATTATGTAAATTTCCAGTGAAAGCTCGCTTACTTAACTACATTATAATAATATGATAGAAACTATACCAACAAGGGATATATTAACCACATATTTATTTCTATATTTTGTTAATCATCACTACATAGTATAAAACAAAGTCGCTTTCTCTGTCCCAATATCCCTATGTATGCTTAAATCTATAAAACACAACGGATTTTGATGCGTTTTTTTTAAATAGATAGAGTGCTTCTCGAGGAATATTGTAGTATATAATTTATTAGCTTTTAGACAAGCGATCGAAGCCACGGGCGGAAATCTAGTATTATACAAAAACAAACTCTTTTAGTTGGCAATTTCTATCGTATCCGAAACTATTTACTGAATAAAAATTTCCAAACCGATTATAACTCAGTTACGCCTGTCACAGATATTCAGATTTATTTGTCCGTCCATTTAACTTTTACGTTGTCGAATTCTCGTAGGTATGTATATAACGGAACTTTGTAAAATCCGTACTACGAAACAGGGCATGTAAAACTATTTCGGCCTTTACAGCTTTTCCATTTCGTTTTTAATTTCACGTTGAACCATACAATCTATACTTGACTTGCACGTACAAAATTACAAACTGCCTACAGACCATCGTTTCTTCTTATTTATAGTTATATTCTTTATTTTGTAGTTGTATATGTAAACCATTTATATGTTATTTGTGTATAACCAATATGATTGAATGGTTATTGTAATAAAGAGTCAGTCTTAAATCGGATCTCGTTTGTTTTACTCATCTCTCCCAACTAAGCTCCCAACGCTCACAGTAAAATTGTAAAAATAGTCTTATCCTATTAAAGTGGAATTAACAATACTTACTTAGATTGTATTTAGTCTAATCATTCTAAGTTAAGCTATTTTATACTTCCATCAGTTCCCAAAAGGTTGCACATAAATTTGGCATCAGCCAAGCCAATTAAGCGCAGTCAAAACGTTTGCAATTCTCCCAGGTCACATGCATGGCATTTATTAAGGTCGGTCTGATTGCGCCCATCATACAAGCGACTCGAATAAAATCCACGTAGGCAGATCAATTCAATTATAGTCGTCAATTTATTGCAACCGTCGCTTTTAATATTTACTTTAACATGCTTATTGCATTTGCTGTTAAGAAATGTAAGGGAATTTAATGAAATACCTTTTGAGCGCTGAAAATTTTAATTAATTTGAATTGGTTTCAGACTGTCAGACAGTATTTTATTTAAAGTACAGTGATCAAATAAACATAATAACATTTGATTAAAAACAGAGTGAAATAAAAATATTCGTTTTCGAATCGTTATTAAAAATAAATCTCTACATAGAGACAATAATTAAAATTCTTAAATTTCAAATAGGCTTTTATTAACATAAAATAAAGGGATAGTATAGTCTAGTCAAGTCTTCTATAGTTTATATAAAGTCCAGGAACATCAAAACACGATGATAACTTTCTATAACAAACTAAATCAAATTATACCTACAGGAAATTCTTTGTTTAATATAATAACTAGTGGCGTAGTAAGTTCTTAGTCACCGCAAGGCCTGTTATCGGAGTTACGGAACTGAGATATTATGGTAAAGTTATTGGACTCAATAAATCGCTTCAACTACTTTATTTAGGCTGTAAACATTGGGAACTTTCTCGAATATCCATATCAACTGAAAGACCTACTTACATAAAACTAAATTGTTCCGTTATCTCATTTTATAAATACACATTTATTATTCCAACGTTTCGTATTAGATCTAAGTTGTTAAAATATTAAACAACGAATGGAATTACTTTTCATAATATCATCTAGGTAATACAATTTTAGTACATCATCGTTATTCGCCGTGCTAAAGCAAAAATGAAACACTTTGAGGGTTAACAAAAATGGTTGAGTGAAAAACATTTGCACGAATATTTGGAAATGTTCTCCACTAAACCGGAGTTTCATTAAATTCATAGAATTGAAGGGATCAAGCTGAGCTATAAAACTGACTCTGTAATATTTTTTACAGCTCTGCAAGATTCTTAAGTACGCAATCTGGGAAGACTTTATTAGTTTTGAGTTGGGATTTTATGTTCTAAGAACCTTAATGAGTGTCATATCTGATTCAACTAGAAATTGTGTGTAAATATTTGCAGAATTTGCGTCTGCTGATAAATTTTGTATTTCACCTTCAAATTTTAATTTTAATATAGGTACCTAAGTAATAAGTTTGTCAACGATGTGTCTTTTAAGAATTTTCCTACAATAAAAATCTCCAACGCTTTATGCACAGTTGCCCTTTCAATTTATTTCTTAAATATTTCAAAGAATTTTTATTTTAAAAATGATGAACAGTCAAATTGCAAAGATAGTGAAATTAATTCCTCTCTTTGCAATTTGACTGTTACGCCAAAAAATTAAATACGCCAGAATCACTGAAATTGGTTTCCATTGTATCGAATGATGAACAAAAAGTAACATGTAAACATAAAGAATCTAATTTAAGTCCATTTGCTTCGTTAAGAAATAACGTTATCAACGTTACACCGTACCGTGTAAACAAAAGGAAAGGCTATTTCATTATCTCGGGGACAGTTACCAGAATAAATATGAAATAAACATTCATACAGCGAGGTTTACATCGCTCCCAAAACTGTAGGTCTACTGTTCCAAATTATAAACTTTTCTCGTTATGCAACTAATTGGTACAAAATTAAAATCATATACAAACATTCGTGTTCCTAAATATACATTTTGATGGAAGCCTTGTTCATTTGACTTGAAATGAAACATTTTTCCTTCTTTCACTAAATGTTTGTAATTACTGTTTTGCAACTTGCTCTTGACGTTTTTGTCGTGATGCTAAATTAAACTAGAAAGTTCTGACTTATAATTAATTTTGTATGATAAAGGACGGTCTTAGAAATCGTTATTTCTAAGACCGTCCGTTTCTAAGACCGAATTATAAGTTCTATTAAACCTTTATCGATTCAGAAATAGCCTCTTATTCACAATTAGCATTCCAAATATCATATACCATATCAGGCTACCACTAAAACATTATTTAAAACAATTCTAAAAGTAATGTATTAAACAAGAATCTAAATAATGTATTTTTCCGTTTTCCCCGTTCATACGTGCATAATTAAGCTGGCTGCCGGCGATTGAGATATCCCCCGAGTATTTTGCGGTTTGTTTGTTGCGGACTGAATGTGAGAGCCCATTACTTCGTCTTTAATAATATAAGCGCCTGGAGCGTGAACACAATCACTATTAATGTTGTGTTCGCCGCGACAAGTCACTCAGGTTATGTAGAAAGGTTAGGAAACAAATGACACGTTTCTTCTGATCTAGGGTACAGGCCGATTAGGAAGAGCTGGAATGTCAACACATTTACACATTGCACATGTGTAGTGTCTGTGAAGACGCGCGCAGCGTGACGTCACACTGCATACGCATCATGAAAAGTCTGTCCGTCTCTCTCGCGCGCAGACTAGCTTATGAGGGTGAAGGGGACAATTATTGTTTTTATTTTTCAATTGTTTATAAATACAGGGTGATGTAATTTAAACAAAGACGTTAGGTATATCTACTACTAACTATACTCGACGAGATACTTCGCGGCACGCGGATAAGAATATTTTTTTACTTTACCTAGGTTAAATTATGTAATCATTTTAATAAGTTTTGTAAACAAAATGTAAACGCCGTAAGTTAAAATTTTCATACATAGCTGAACAATACAGCTTTTATTGTAATGTAGCCTTATCTCTTACGTGCTAGAGTTTCGCTTGTATTGTTTCTTGGGAGTGAGCGCACGTGTTATTTGTATTGTTTTTATCGTTATTTTGAATAGGACATAAAATTTAATTATTATTTGTTAATTGAATGATTATCAATACTATATTACAATTGATTATGAGAATAAATAATTAAGTTCATCGATTGAGTTACTTTTAAATTGTAATTTTACATATAAATTATGAGAGCTTTCATAATTATATTTATCTACAACGCAAGTCTACAATAATTAAACTAGAGTCGCATTTATTTTTGAACATAATGTATAGTAAAATTGCATATGTGTGACTACTGTGAAGATACCAGCTTTCCTTAATCGGCCAGTAGATAGAGAGTCAAAAGGAGAGTTCACACGCCTACTGACTGGATATATAAACATTTCAAATGATTACAGGCAATTTAAAACTGTTATTATTTTGAAAATCTAAATCATGTTTGAATTAGGTGTAAGGCATTTCCTAAGTGACATAATAATAAATTTACAAACTAAATTGAAAGGCACAAAACTCGAAGAAAACATGATAAATATACAAGCATATCAAATTCAAATTTGTTGCTTGCAGCGCGCACGGCAACAAACGAGGCAGTCTTAAGATTTATGGTAGAGAAGTAAAGTAAGGATATCCATATTTCATATGGACATACAGACGGAGCGCAAAATATATATGAGATTAAAAAACTCCACTGGATGTGCAGACGCGTTTTAGCCAAATAGATTTCACATGGCACGTCCACGCTTAACTCCGCTACGTTACATTGCTATTAGCATTCGTATAAATTATATTATCAACAGATTTCCTCGCTGTGGCATTACTCTGGAATAGTAATAAGCTCGTAAAGCCTTTTTTCTCTAGCAGAAAGTTCTCGACTCTTTGACGTAGGTACGTAGCTTCCACTTTTCAGCTTCCAACATTTTTCGTTCTTATTTAAAAATTAAACTCGATTTTCTCATTGTTTTACAATTGTGTTTATTACTGAATTAACAAAGTACGCATTGTACTTATGGCGTGCGCGGCATTTGGAAGTCGTTCGAATGTAAAGTGCCTTTGTTTTCCCCACATAGTTGATTTCCAATTAGGATCCACGAACTTTGTCACCTATTTCATGTACGCAGAAGGCAATTTTGATCGCGGTCTGTAATTTACACAACTTTGACCAACGAATGTATTGGGGTCGCAATAGCGCGCACATTTATATTTGATGATTAGATAGTGTTTACAATTTCACAATATTAATTAAGGGACAGAGCATAATTATTCAGATGTGATATACTAAAGTCTAAAACGCAATTATTAACACTGATAACACACGTGCAATAATATGATCAGCTACACTCATACAGTTCTTTGTAATTGTGACGAATTATTGATAGCGCAGTCGATAAGCGCTTTTTTATTAAAAAAAATACAAGCGTGCGTTCATTAAAATACTCACGTAAAGCTTTCAAAAGTTGCGAACAATACACGTGCTAAGACTATGTAAGAGCGGCTTAATACATTAAGGCTCCAACATAGAACACTTTGTCACATGCAAGTCGCATTAAACTTTGCGACGTTGCGTTGAAGTTACATGAAGTCACGGCTTTAGTCTTTATTCGAGTTCCTGACGGGCAGTTTCCGATCCGAAGGCAAAACGCTTTCTGCAGTAATTCTATAGCAATTTACCGTTCAAGCAGCCCCCTGGGTACTATGTAGTAGAAACGATGATGTCGGGGAGATTCAGCCGAGCTCCCATGTGCATACGTTCTCTTTAGACCTTTACTGACTTATGCTTTAGCATTTTCCCCCATACGATATCAGTTCAATAGAAGTTTAATACTATTTTTAGACTACAGATAACTATAATAATATTCCATTAATTTTCAGCAATGTTCGTTTATGCGGATTTTAAAATTAATACTTAAAGCAAGCCGCAGGAATAAAAGTTTATGCCGACAGATAAGCCGCGCTTACGTATTTTAATGTTTCAGGAGTTGCAAAACCGTAGCAGGTAGCGCAACTTTTAGCGGCGGTTTTGTATTAAAAAATTAAGTTTTAATTAATGATCCGAATTCATATTTTTATAACTCTCCGTAAGTTAAACAAAAACCTCGAACAATCCTTATTAATTATAGCGTTTCAATTTTAGTTTCGTTCTGAAATATTAAGCGTACTTAATATTTGTAGAGGCTTTATGAAATTGCTTTACCTACACAAAGTCCCCAACAATTGTGAAACATCAGCAATACTAACTAATCAACCAAATACAGCGAAGTAGGAAACAAAACCAACAAACGCTGAAGTCAGTTTTCAATTTAATTTATATCGGTTTATATTGCTCACCAAAAGCAAATCAGGCGCTACGATGTTTACCAGCCGATCGGTTGATTGGACCAACCACTTTGTTTTCAAGAAACATTCCCCACCGCTAACGAGAACACCGTTCCCCGCACACGGGACCTTGTTCTCTTTGCCTTCCTAATGAGCCATTATATTTAATCAATCCCTTAATTTTTAGTATGTTGGTAATAATCCCGTGATATATAATGAGCATTATTTGTTTAAGAACTAAAAATAAATAAATATTATATAGAGGTAATATAATTATGCAATATTTAACGGATTAACGCTACTGCTTTCGTAGTTTAATGTTAAGTTAATAAAAAGCTCTCGCGACGTACATATAATATCAGAAAGTCATTTAGTTATTGATATTATGTTGAAACTACTGTTTACATTCACATTCTTGGGAAGAGCTTTAAGAAAATCTCTTCAAGTTGAGTCTTGATTTAAATATAACTGTTGGTAATGCGCTCTATATATGTTCAAAGACCGCATTACGCTGTAATTTCACGGACGTATAACGGACTATTATGTATTCTTTGATATTACAATGAGGGTTGTATAAAAGGAGAATCTTTATGGAAACATATATGTATGATCACCGTAACGATCCCGTGTAACATAAATTATACTTGAGGCAGTCAGTGGGACGCACGCTGCATTGTTTGACATTCGCATTCCCGGTCGTTAGTCTATATGATGGATTAACCTTATTTGCTATATTTATACGTTACATTTCCAAATACGTATATGGTACATTAAAAATTGTGTGAAATGAATCGTTCAATCTATGCTTTAAAGGGCTCGAACGAAAGAAGAGCCCATTCCTTCACATTAAAATAAATTAATTCTTCCGACATAATAAGTAGCTATGTAATAAATTCAGATTGTTATACGTGTAAAAGCATTCTAATAATCGCTACCATTTTGCAATTACATAACCTAGCACGCTTCAAAACTTGAAAACCAACAGTTCAAATAACTAATCATTTTTCTATTATTTTGCTTCATGAATTTCCCAGTCGCGTTCTCCACTGTCGAGATAAAACGAATACCTCCTTATTGTCTACAGAATACATCGACACTCGGCGATAAACCTCGGACTTAGGAAATAAATAGCAGACAGCCTCCGTCGTAGCAAGCACGGGCCATTTGAGAAATTTATTGTGCGCATTTAACCGCAAATAAATTGGCCACAGCCACGTGAACTGTGCTGTTAGTGGCAATACCTTCCAACGGCTCCGCTGCTGTTTCACCTTAAATGCCTCTAATCCGACGGCCCCTGTTCTGTCTGCCATTTTGTTCAAGAACGACTATTACAGGCTGCTTTCGCATTCCTAATAGTTGTTAGAGAACGAATTGGCTTTTAAACTTACCAAATTGTTATATAGGCGCCTATTTTTATCTAGCTAAGTATAATGGCCGACTGAGTGAGCTCCAAATTCTTTTCATAAAAAAACTTTTCAGCTGAAATATTGAAAACTACATAAATGAAAAGGGAATTTTAATTATTACTTCATTCCAAAATTGTATGATCCAGATATTTCACAAAAGGCTGAAAGAGATACCCTTGAGTAAATTCCATTGATGTAGAGAACATTAATGAAACTATCATCAATGGACCACAATAAAGTCGAAAATAAATACATATTTTGATGAACGAACGAAATTATATTAGTCTCTCAAGGCATTACCATTCTGTAAAGTTTTGACTTCGTTAATCCTTTACAAAAATTGTACAATTTGTAAAAATCAAAAGGTACACCATCTCCAAGCCTTTTCCATTAATCAACGTCGCTTTGCTAACGAGAAATATTTTTAGAAGCTGTCTATTCCGTTAAAATGAAAACAAATACTCGGCAAATTCACGGTACAGAGGCGAGCTTGGTGCAAGCAATCTCTGTGGAATATGAATTGCGGTGGTTTATATTTAACCAATTGATATTAATGTTTCAGCCGCCGTAATTAAGTCGCTTAGTTTATACTTTCCATGAATAACACGCTTTTGCTTTTATTAGACTCTATTAAAACAGTTATTTCATTTATATTATTCCCATCTTCAGCTCTTTACAAATATTATTTATTGTCATAACAAAATTGTATTCAGACCACTTTAATGTTAATGCTTTATGTGTAAATATAATCTAGGACGATTACATAATAATTATGATTGTATGTTTAACTGTAGAACATAATATTTGCGTGTCAAAGAGCAGTTTTTAAGTAGCTTCTTGACATAAACGTTGCGACGGTAACACGAGAAGTTTTAGGTCACAAATTTTATTTCTCTAGAATTTTCCAGAACATTTTGAGGCGTATATTAAAGTATTTGTTGGCCCTAACGTAATATAACACGCCCTACGTATTCTAAGAAAATTGACTATAAGTGGCGAGCTTTATTGGCTCTCTCGGTGCACTTTATTAATTAATGGCTGCATCAAGTGCGACCATTAAGCCTTAATATGTGTGAATGACGGCACTTGATTGATACATTAATGAGGACCCATTTTGGCGTGCATTAACGAATATAGCACAGAGTAGCTAATTTAAAATAAATCGAGCTTCGTAATTTTCTTATGAATTTCATTGTAGTGTAGTTATGGCACGTGAGCGAGCAGACCACCTGTGTGGAATTACTTGCTTACTAATGGATTGGAGGTTTTATTTCGACTTGATTGTGATGGTATCGACTGACGGCAATTTTTTATATCACGAACGATGAAAGCTGATGTATTACCTCAACATGAATGTGAGTGCATTGAAATATGTGTTTCATGTTGAAATCCTTTGAGAACACGATAGTGTATGAACCAGAGCGGCTATCTTTTATGAGAGTGCATGGTTATTAAAATGGTCCAGTTTTACCGTTAAATACGAATATCGAGCTGCCTGGATTAGTAACTTGGCATTTTTCATTTTTACAGTGTGGGTGAAATAAAAACAACTTTTAGAAATTTGGCACGCCATTAGGGAAAAGTATAAACAATAACAATATTAATATGACAAACGATAACTCCGTGCATTTTTAACCTTCACGTAATCGAGTTCGCAGGCAGAACTATATAATAAATATTTGCCTTTTTTTATTAAAAATGACCTATGCAATAAAATGTTGACCGACTTTAGTCCACTACCATACCGGGGTTCATAAAAATCCAAAGACAGAGGTTCATTGTTAGCCAACCTCATTGTTCTCGATGTGACATCAACAAAATGTACGGTCAATCTAAGCACCGACCTTTCACAGAAAATGCGTTCTATTCTTGAAATAAAAATTTCCACGTTGTTACGTAAATTACAACAAAAACTACGGCTGCTATTAGATTTGTTTATATTTTTTTTCTTTTTTTAACACTAGAGCGCTCACGCGGGGGACATAGGTCACCCAGTGTATTATATTGCTAAATATTTTTTTAAAGAATCGTGCTTGAGTGTTGCTGTCTCAGGTATTCCCCGACTACCAATCACCGGACATTTTAGCAGCGCGCCAGCTTCCTTGGTGCAACGAAGTGTACTCTGTGAATGTATAAAAGTAGTGGGTGACGCATGTCCCCCGCGCGAGCGTTCTAGGAAGTTTTTGAAATCATACAATTACGAGTGAAAATCAAGTATACCCTCAAGTAAGTTAATTATTACTTTTATTTTTTACTGCTCTTATGATAAATTTATACTTTTAAGAAATTATTAATATATGGGTAACTAAAATCGAAATAAAATACTCATATTCGAGTGCTAGGACATACTTATTTTTTTAGGTTGATATGGCATCTGCATGGAAAATTTTGATATAAGTAGGTGGCTGGAGGAGGCATTGACGGAAAGCAGAGCGTCATCAGATGATGAAGAAGAAGATAATAGCCCACAAGAACCCACTACCTACTCCAATCAATTCACCTCATGCATCTGACACGGAACAGGAAAGTGACGGTGTGTCTGACGATGACGAAGATAAAATGCCGTTGTCACAGTTAGGCGGCTATGAATCTAGTGGTCTAGTAATTTACCAGCTGAATAATCTCCAAGTCAAGACAATCCGCCGAAATAACTTGCAAGAGGTTGGGTTTGAACTTGTGAAAGCCCTTATGACGCGACGAATTTCCCAAGGAAACATACCCAGAGCTATAAAATTAAAAGCTAGACTTCTGCTGCATATCTGAATATCCTCCAGTACAAAATTTGCCTATACGCGTTGGAAAAGGGCGGTGTGACTTTTGCAGCAGAGCGAGAGATCGCAGCACTCGCAAAGAGTGTAGAAAGTGAAATAGGGGGATTTTGGCCAGATCACCAATTTGTATTGTGCCCTATGTGTGAAGAAAATTTTATTGCATAAGAACAACTTATTCTTAAACTTTATAATTAGATGATTATTTTTACCAAATTTGTAGTTTCCAAAGTAAAAACAACTGATTGATCACAATAAGTCAAAAATTAGTTACTTTTCATAGAGGTTTATGTTTAGCTCATAATTTAAGTAAAATGAGAAAATGTTGAGATATTTTTTGTTTCATCACTTAAAAATAAAGTTGATTCATAAATAAATACTTCGTTTACTTTTTAAACTACGATTTTTATGAAAAAAACGTGCGTCGTAATGGGTGACATATGTAACCCACGCGTGCACTCAAGGAAAATTTTAGGCGCGAGCGCTCTAGTGTTAATAAGAGGCAGATGAATGCGGCATCGTTATGAAGTATGAGTTGTTGAAATTAAAACAACGTGAATGTAGAAATAGAATATTGCTTAGATTGTGGTGCACACTCACGTGTTTCGCTTTAACGCGGCGGCGCCTTAGCCAATGACCTACTTACGAATGGAGGCAATTATTCCTATGCTATAGTTATTATAAAAATGTGTTCACATTGGGTTTAAAATATATAATTTGTTGTAAAAAACCTTATTAACATATTTAACTACATTAACTACTACTACATATTTAACTACATTAACTATTACTACATTGGCCGACCGCTGGTCAGTAGGGGGCCCAAGTAGAGTGCTAGCCACACGCGAAAGGCTGCCCCGCCAACCAGCGAAAAATCCCAAGTTGCGCCATAGTGCCGGTTGGCGACCGGATGAGAGGGCCCTATGGACAACTTGGGGGGGCTCGGGCGTCCCCGCAGTCTCCAGACCAGTCCCCAATAGTGCGGCTACTAAGTGTGTGTCTCTGGTTCTGATGTTAAGCGCCTCGACTCACTGCCGTCTTCCTACCCACTTCACTCTCTTCTCAAACGATTATGAAAAAGGCAAGATACAGGCATAAAGTTGCACAGCGGCAGCACTCCCTCTCGCTGAAAGTGGACCTAACCAACATCAGAGGTCTCCACTCTAATCTCGCTGCAGTCCACTTCCACCTTGAGACTCATAAACCGTGTATCTTGTTCCTCACGGAGACGCAGATTAGATGTCCGTCTGACTTGGCGTACCTATCCTATCCCGGCTACACCCTGGAGCATAATTTTAAGGCTCGGTCAGGTGTGTTGTCGGCGTCTCCGGCATCTTGAAGACCCCCATTTTTCCGTGTTATGGATGCTGGTGGACACAGGCCCAGAGAAACTTCTCTATGCCTGTGTCTACCGAGCGCACAGCGGAGACCAGGAGACGATCAGGCTCACAGAGTACCTTAGTGAGGTGGCGGATGCTGCTCAACACAAATACCCTTCCGCTCAGCTTGTGTTACTGGGGGATTTTAATGCCCACCACCAGGAGTGGCTATACCCATACCAGTGCACTGACCTTGCTGGGAGAGAGATGCGTAAACTCTCCATTGCATTAAATCTCACCCAGCTGGTCCAAGGAGCGACGCGGGTTCCTGATGTTGAGAGCCACACAGCCAATTGCTTGGACCTTCTGCTGACAACAGATCCAGACCGTTACTCGGTGGCGATTTCTTCGCCGCTTGGCAGCTCCGATCACTGTCTGGTGAAATCTGTATCTGTCTACTCGCCGCCCGATCCCAGTCCTAGGGGCTCTCGGCGCGTGTGGCGATACAAGTCAGCAGATTGGGATGAGATGCGTTCCTTCTTTGCGTCTTATCCCTGGCGGCCTGTCTGCTTTTCTTCTGATGATCCTTCGACCTGCGCGGATGCTGTGACAGATGTGCTGCGACAGGGAATGGAGTACTTTATCCCATTCTCGGACGTGGCCATGTCCGGCAAAGCTCAGCCCTGGTTCAGAGCCGATTGCAGACGCGCTGAAGCGCTAAAGCATGAAGCATATCTGGCTTGGGTTGATGCTCGACACCGCAAGGCCAAGGACGTGTCAGACAAGAAGAAAGCCTTCAACCGGGCCGCCAAGTCCTGCAAAAAGGCTCTACGGAAAGCTCGATTTGACCACGTCAGCCGTATAGGGAACAAACTGGCTTCTTACCCCTCTGGTAGCAAAGCGTTTTGGTCCCTGGCTAAGACGGTTGAATCGAATTTCTGCCGCCCCTCACTTCCTCCACTGCTGAAACCGGATGGGTCGCTGGCTCACACCGCCGTAGAGAAAGCGAACCTTTTTGCTTCTCTTTTCGCGGAAAATTCTCGTCTTGATCCCGCAAATGCGAAACCTCCCAGTCTACCTGGATGCGAGGTGAATATGCCGGAAATTCGCATCCGTCAGACTGAGGTTCTTAAAACGCTGCGGAATCTTGACGTGAATAAAGCCAGTGGCCCTGATGGAATTCCAGCCATAGTACTTAAAACCTGTGCGCCTGAACTTGCTCCTGTTTTGACACGCCTCTTTCGCCTCTCGATGACAACTGGAATAGTACCGAAATCTTGGAAACTTGCCAACGTGCAGCCTGTGCCCAAAAAAGGCAGTCGTGCCGACCCCTCCAACTATAGGCCAATTTCAGTCACGTCCATACTCTGTAAGACTATGGAACGTGTACTGAACAGTAGGCTCCTGGCACACCTAGAAGCGAACGACCTTCTCAGTGACCGACAATACGGATTCCGCCGAAACCGGTCCACTGGGGATCTTCTAGCGTACGCCACCTACATCTGGAGCGAGGCCATAGAGAATCATGGTGAGGCACTTGCTGTCTCCCTTGATATCTCAAAGGCTTTCGATAGGGTCTGGCATGATAGCCTAATTGGCAAGCTTCCATCCTACGGTCTGCCGGCCGGTTTCTGCGCCTGGATCTCAGATTTTCTGAGAGACCGGTCGCTTCGAGTAGTCGTTGATGGCTGCTCGTCCGACCAAATGGCTATTAATGCCGGGGTCCCTCAGGGATCAGTTCTCTCCGCAACACTCTTCCTGCTACACATCAACGATCTGCTGAAACCCGGTATCTATGGGTACGCAGACGATAGCACTGTTGTTGAGAGATACGTATCCAGCGCGCGTGCCAGTACGGCACAAATCCAGTCTATGCGGGAGGCGATGGTCGATCGCATGAACTTGTCCTTACAGGCGGTCTCCGATTGGGGCGATGCCAATCTGGTCAAGTTCAATGCGACTAAGACCCAGGCGTGTCTATTCTCCGCTAAACGGAGTCCATTCCATCTGGCTCCGACTTTCCAGGGTGTGTCCGTGCCGATAACCAACCACCTCGAGCTTCTTGGCATCACCTTGACGCCTACTCTGAACTTCGGTTCGTATATAGAATCCAAAGCCCAAGTGGCCTCAAAAAAGCTTGGAATTCTGGCGAAGGTGAGACAGTATTTCAGCCCGGGACAGTTGCTCAACCTTTATCAAGCACAAGTCCGATCGTGCATGGAATACTGCTCTCACCTCTGGGATGGTTCCGCCAAGTACCAGCTGGAGGCGCTTGAGGCGATAGAGAGGCGTGCCAAGAGGCTAATTAACGACGATGAGCTAGTAGGCAAAAAACTCCAGAGCCTCGCCCACCGTCGCAGAGTGGCAAGTTTATCGGTTTTTTATCGGATACACTTTGGTGAGTGCGCTGCGGAATTGCACGATTTAATTCCGCCATCCCCGTTTTTCCATCGATCGTCAAGGCGCACAGACTCTAGGCATCGCCATATGGTGGACGTTCCATGTACCCGGACAAAGCGGTTCGGATCGACATTCTTCATTCGAACCGCGAGGGACTGGAACATGCTTCCTGAGTCTGTGTTCCCCGACGACTACAATATGGGGGTCTTCAAGCGAAGAGTGAACCGGTACCTTCTAGGGAAGCGCGCTCCATCTTAGGCCACATCTCAGCTTACCATCAGGCGAGATCGTGGTCAAGCGCTTCCCTATCGTACAATAAAAAAAAAAAAAAAAAAAAAAAAAAAACTAGCTGTCCACCCCAGCTCCGTCCGGGTACTTTTTAACAGTAATTATCTTAATTGACGCGGAACAAATGAAAGCATATCCCTTTCAGTCGTTCTTAATAAAAAGTGTCTAAATAGCAATATTATATTATCTTTGTCAATCAGCAGCAACCCCACGTTTACGAACCGTATAGTAACTAACTACCATTTTTATATAAATAACACAAGTTCATCCAAACCGCAACAGCAATAAAACACGCCACAAACTGTCGGAAAAGCGAACTTTTCCTCCAAACAATGCTTTCGACACGCACGTTATGACACCGCTGAATTGATTATAAAGTTTTGTGAAATCGATCCCGCACGCAATACATCCAGCTCACTCCATAAATCACATTGCTATCTAAAGGCTAGAATATTGTTCTGATTTATAGAGAAAAAAAAGGCTCGTCTTTGGACAATAGGTCCAAACACGGTCCTTCGTACCTAAGTATTCTAAGAAATAGAATAATAGTCTTCTTTGAATATGAAATTCAGGAATTGTAGTGGAAAATTACAACGAATTCACGAAATGTGTTATTTGATACCATAAATCAAGAATTTTCAAATACACGAAAAGTACCCACATTATAAAACTCAAAATACATAGATAAAATTATTCCGTAATTAATATGTTCACGTCCTGAATAATAAAATTTACTTTTAAAGAAATCCATAAAAGCCCCTTACACTGAAAAAACGACCTTACCTTACAATTAACAGTGCAACAAAAATACACATCTAAACTTAACTACACTATCACTTGTACAAAACACTAGTTAACGCGAAACAGTTAAAACCGGCGTTAAAAACAGTGACATAATTGAAAGCGCTGCTTATTTCCAACGAGGTCAGCTAGGCGGGATCTAACGCGTGATAACGAAGCGCCCATATAATTGCGACTTGCAACCACCAACTTTCCTTTGTTTCCTCTCCACGGCTTCTGACTCCCGCTCGTGCACTGAACACTCTAGTAATCCCCTCCTTTGAACACCGAGACCGGTTTTCTACTGAAAACATAGCTACTTCATTAACCCAGAAAATTAATTTCTTTGCAATTTTTAAAGCATTTATGCAACTTTTAATCTCTTTGGGTGGGAACGCTAAATTCCTGTGAGGAGCGTCTTTTCAAAATGTAAAAGTAGCGCTATTCAAAGAAAAACTGTAACGTTGGGTGTAAGTTCAATTTCGCCTCAATTTCAGCTCATTTGTTGTTACAGTTTTCGTTCAAAAAAGCAACGAAAATTAACACGAATGTGCACTGCAGTTGAGTAAACTTAAGTAAAAAAATATATATTGTACGATACATGTTCTTGTATTTATTTACGTAGTTGCAGTATAAATGCTTCAGGCTTTTTGAGTTCCAATAACATTTAAAAGATAAATATTTTTGTTGCGAAAATTTATCTGGACTCTATTTTATTATTATTTTCGTTTTTATTCTCTTAAACAGTAAATATTAAGAGCCACAACTTAAAACAGTAAATATCATATTCATACAATAATACAGTAAATGTGAAACTTTCCATGAACATGGATTACATATTCATGTTATTGGATTTTACTCAGCCGGGATATAAGACTAGGTTTAGAATGAAATACTTTCGTGTTTGTGTTCTTATTCACCTCAATTTATAATGAAAGCCAAGTGGAGTGGCATATGATGATAAATAAGTATTTATCATCATATGCCACTCCAAGCCAAAGGCCAAATCCATCATACGATGCGTCGGTTTGTGCGCTTAATACTAATTCTGTTTCGATTGAAACACAGATTGTTATTGCAACAGCGTATCAGGTAAACGAGTTTCAGTCCAACATGAGATTTGTTTCGCAGTCAATCACATTGTGCCACTACAATTGCTCAGCTTACAAGGCACAGCCTAATTTTCAAAGCTTTGTATCCCGTTGCGGCACACCACAAGTCCGCTTGGAAATTTCATATGAATTAACTCGTCACAAGCCTAGTAGCAATTATGTATTTAGCTAGTAGTGAAATGCCTGTGATGCGGGTAAATTAAAATCTACTCTAAATCTACGTGGAAATCGACGATTGTAATGCGAACATTCGATTAAACCAAAACGCGCTATAATTTTTCTGTTAAATTTAAAATTAATAAACTTTATTAGTACAGCTTCATTTGTACATGAATACTAGGGTAAAATTATTGTGGTAATCATATTGGAATACCATGCTAATTTAATTCGTGGTATATCTGAATTTCAAAGTATTGAATGAGAGAGCACTATCTGATCTGTTTGGTTCTATTTTTTCGATTATGCATCGATTACGATCGCATTTTGGTTTTTCAGGAGCATAAAATAGGTTCTAGTTATACTAACCAAATCACTTCCACATTCGTGTCGTTTATTAAGTCAAAACCCAGTAAGGTCCAGCCAAATCCCTATTACAGTGATCGAGTCTCGATAGTGTGGACTTTGTTACAAATATAAGGCGCTGTAGCAATTTGGGTCCAATCTCAATTTGCACAGAGCCAGTCCCACGGTTTGCGGCAATCGTCACCTATTTCCGAAACTTCCATCCATGCTAACCGTAAAAGAATTGTGTATTTTCTTTGTGCGAACTTTTCTCGACTTAAATACATAGAAAGTTGCCGCTTACTCTCCCAGTACTTATATTTATAAAGCCCTCTCCTCGATACCTCATTAACTGTTGAACTGTATTCAGAGGTTATAATAATACAGACAATAACAAACAACAACCATTATAGTACAGTTGCTGTGAGTCGAATACAAGTTTTCTATCGTGAAATATGCCAAGAAAATTATAAAAAAGCTCAGAAAACCACTTTGCGTACTTATTTCGCCGGCGGTTGTTTTGTATTATGAAAGAAATTTCGAAAAACGATTTTGCACAAGCTCGAAATTTTATAAGCTTATAGCTGCCTTCTTTTACTGAACAACAATAAATTCACAAAAATATTCCAACAAAATGTTCAAGATACTGTGGATTATGACAAAACAAAATTGTTTTTGAACACGGTGTAAATTTTAATACAAGCATCAAAAGCGTTTAAAATACAATAGTATAGGTATACCATCGAGTCGCAGAACATAAGACTAGACGACAAAAAGTCGAGTGCCAATTCTTAGTATTGTTAAAATTCCTCCTTCACTTGCGGAGAGTCTTACAGAATCATCTGAAATTTTACAATATACATAATACATATGCATGCGGCGTTAACGATTCATCTGAACGTTGTACGTATAGAAGTGAATATTGCACAAGCTGCCTACTGTGAAATTCATGACGTTTGCCGGTCTACTGACTGATTGGAGCTCGTATGTTGAATGTCATATATGTAAATTGAAGAATGAAATTCAAGAAGGCTTGATTGCTTTAAGAAAAGCATCTCTTGGAAAATACCTACATCATAAAAGTCGACCCGTTTTATTTTCTTCGTTTTATTTTCGTAACTGAGCTATAGCAGGATTTAAGTAATATTTTAACATTTAATAAATATTTATAGGTTACAATTTAGTAGCAACGAAATAATTTGATAACATTTACGATTAAAGAGAAGCTTATTTTAATAAAATCTTTTAATAATGTAAACTTATTAGATTCAGATACTTTTACAAAGATAAAACAAATTTAATGTAAGAAATCTTGATACAAATATTATAATAAAACATTTATTTCAACATAATATCACCGTGAAAGCTTTCGAACGATGATTAGCATTTACTTTTCGCTACGTTAGCCAAAGTGGCGTGTAACTAGTAGCAATCAGGGGCAAAGGTATTCGAATGTGAATAATGATCATTGATGTTGCGCGGATTCACCTAATTTTCACGTTCACTGAAAATTGAAGAAGTCCCACGTGAATCCAATTTCACGGGAAGCGGTAATCTCATTAGAGACGTCTGGCATTCATTAAAATTTATACGATTCCGCGAGAGAAAACTTACAAAGTCGGTTGGCTTTCAACGAGCTCAGAACTTCTATGCACTAATCTAAATTCGTCGACCCGAGGTCTCAGGTGTTCCGATAGAGTTGCCTCTTACTATTTTGGAACTTGCGATGTATGTACCAATTTACAAAATGTTTTTCTTATTTCTTAACAAAAAATAAATAAACGAGGATGAAGCAGACTGGATATGCTACTGTCTGAATGAGAACATAAAATCAGTTATAATTGCACTTGGAATTTATAATATCTTTATTTAAACACTATTTGGTGGTCGATTGGTGTCGCTGTGTTTTAATTTCTTGATTAATGAATTGAAAATGATTCACAATTTAATTAGTAAATAGACCGGGCATTTACCGAAATTAAATTAAATTCGCTACAAATTATACACCATCGCTAATTTGTTAAATATACTAACAAATTAATTAAATATCACGTACCTACCACATTATAATGACTTTCATATGTGCATAAATGTTATTTGGTTCCCTTTTCCTTTATTACGTAAACCACCGGCGATAACCATCATAGTGGGAGTTTGAGCGTTTACATACGCAAAAGTTGTGGCTAGACTATAATATGATAACCCCAGTAAAATGAATATTGTAAAATAATGACTATTTTGTGCGTCATACTAGCCTACGCATAATTAAGCAACGATTCATTTATTCACTAGTATTTTCTATACTATTTGCACAATTTGCGTGAATAAACTAAAATGATCTTCAAATCACACAATATTAAGTTTACGACTTACAAAAGAGGATGAAGACACGTGTTTGCGTAGCACACGTTAGCGAAGAAAAAATTACATTCAACATAAAGGCAGGGGAAACGGTTACCTCATCTATCCAGCGAATCCCGAAGGATAACGCAGCGCAATCTAGCGGAAATAGAAAGTCAAGTGTGGAATGCTTTAGGCAGAAGATAAATCCAAACGTTGTAGTCCGTACGAACGCTTTACGGAATAGTGTTCTGAGCGTAGAGAATCGGGTTACGTTTTGCTTTTAGCGTGGATTTGAAAAATACATCTGCAGTAACTGCTTTTACGTAAGAGTTTAGGGCTGAATGTATTGCAAATACAAGCCAGTGAGCCATGGAAGTTGCTAAGTCGGAAGCCTAGTGCATTTCTATCATGCATACATCTTTCAATATAGTTATTTTTATGTCAAGGTATGGGTGATTGTATTGGAAACCGTGCTATGTTTCAACAATTGATTTACTTAAATAATGAAAAGTTAACGGAAACACCCGGAAAAGTTGCGGATACGTGTCCAGCTTACATGGGATATAGATTAATTCTTTAGTTCCGTAGTTCAGTAAATATTAACAAGACTTTCAAATATTTCTAATTGGCATTATAATTGTAGGTATGTCGTATAACATAAAAAGTAAACACTAAATCAAGAGTAAATTGGAGAGCCTCCAATACACATGTGACCAGTAGCATAATAAAATACAACATTATAAGAAAGCATAATTCATAATTCAATTATAAGGAATAGTAAGGTAAAACTATACCTCAACACAAACGTATCTAACACAATCGGCTTATGATAAAACTTCTCGGTTCACTATGAAAGTCGAGTAGACAACTAGTTATAAGTAGCTTAAGAATTCGTTACTAACTGTTTACTGTAACAATGGAGAACCGAGTGGATTAGAATCATCCTACACTTGATATTAATATACCTACTCAAGTATAAGTAGGATTGTTACAATAATATCCTTGTTATTCCAGTGGTGGGTGAATGAAAATGTTATCTTTAAAAATACAAACAGCTTTGTGACAATAGTTATTTTTGGTGTAAAAAGTTGGAAATCGTTTGTTGGAAATTTAATGATTTCTTTTCTTGAATTAGATATGGGTAAGTTATGAAAACCGAGAGCAGATTCACAGTTTAATTTCTCTCTTTTAAAGTTTAATATCTGCTCTTCTTGTGATGTATGTACAAAAAATAAATTTATTTCTATAAATAATAAATCCTAAACTTCTGTGAATAATCCAGCACTTTAAAGAAGACAGTTAAGACGATAAGATATAAAAATTCCCCTTTAATGAACGCAGCCCGCATTAGTATAATCTCCACTTAAATAAAACTCTGAAAAAGGTTTGCTTTTTATTCGATATAAATTAACTTATGGAGGGCGTGATTGATTGTCTTTAAATGAATAAATATAGAATAAATCATCATAGTCTTAATTGGTATAAAAATATAAAATTCTGCAATATGCTTGGGGTAAGTTATCGTTATGGGCGATAATATCAAATATTTACAAAGCCCGCATTAAAAAAGTATATCAATTTGCCTGAAAGTTCAAAAATTATAAAATTATTAACGACGGATCGGAGAACATAATATTATACATATTGAATAACATATAGGTACAGAATGAATGTCATAAATATAAACTACGCGTTTCTCTTTCTTATCAGATATGACGTCGCGACGCGTGCGGAAGGTTATCAACTTATCACGGTTCCCAGTGACCAGACAACCCCGTCTGACCTAATTACTTATCTACGTTCTAATTCTCTCCGCCTATGCCCGATTTCTATCAATAAATAACCTTGACATCGCCTCTTCGGCGGTGCCTATAGAGGCAATAGCTTATTGTTCGTCGCCAGTAATTAGTATTCATGAAGTGTTACGCGAGAAAATACAAAAGCTTTCGCTTCTTAAGTCTGAAATTGTAGACTGTAATAATTATTGTGTTTGCAGTTATTGTCCCCGTAGCGCTCGAGCACTTACCGAATACATTTCGTGACACAGAAGTCAGTTGTTTGCGTATTTACCTGAAAAATATAAAGCAAAAATAAATACACACGTGCCAGACACAAAACGATGACAGCAATGAGACGGGCGGTTAAAAGCCTCGTACTTGCGAAGTCTATGCAATTTATTTGCGTACGGTTCGGCCGCTGCGAATTTTTAACATTACGAGCTTCAGTGGGTCTCCCGGAGGCCATTACTCACGTGCCAAACCACCTACCTCGCAGTTTGTGGCCAGCTTCCACTAATTTATGACCCTTTAAGTGCCTCAAATGGGAACCGAAGTTTGGTCAAAGCTACAAATGACTGTATAATGCTACGAAATGTAGGCCTTCTCTTATCCGAAGTGTTTATGATGTAACTGGCCCAGATTCTTAGCGCCGACGATTTCAATAACAATATTAATGCGAATAACACTAATATATGTTTATAGAACATAATGCGAAAATAGTTAATGTACGTCAAACAAGCACATTAGATAACAATAAGTACAAAGGATATTACGTAGTTCTTATAGGTACATGTTTGTTTTTCATGGACAAGAATGGAAAAAGCGACATAACCTTTTCTGAATCGATGAATATTTACAAAAAAGTTAAAAGTCGTTGAGCCTACGTAAGGGCCGTTACTCAAAACTTACGCCATTTCGCACTCAGGTTACCATTAATTTACGACTTTTTTACTTGGCGAATGTCTTAGTAGCATATTATTACCATAATAACATTAACGAAGGAAACTACGCTACACACAGACTTTGTAGAAATCGAATAAATAAAAATGTCATAGACCTACTAATGTTTTGTACTACGCAAATATAAATTATATTTGTTTTATTTTAGCTTGGTACGCTGTCAGTTACAAAATGATAACAGAAAAATGTAATTAAATGCAAAATGCTTCCATTTTCACACATCAACAAAACATAATAACCATAAAATATGTGTATAAAGTTAACAATGCTTTTAAAAATACCGTTACTGAGAGTTAAATTTATGAATTCCACATAGTTCATACACTATGCTCTTGTTTAAAATTATGTCAAACGAAACTATTTCACAAATGGTTCATTATTTTGATTTAGCGAAATACCTATATTTTGTCACTAAATTGATTAAATTTTGCGATCACCAATATTGGTTTGTTATCATTTTAAAGTAAATCTAAATAAATATCAACAATAAGCCCGTTTTCAATTTTCGATAAAACATGTTGGTTTTTATAAATACTTAATGTGGTACTACAAAGATATTTATTACATTTAAGCCTCTTGTACACACACGGTTTTTCGCCGTGAAAACCGTTGTGCCGCAGTGCACGTCTACAAGCTTCCATAGTGATCCATACAACACTGACGACCGTGCCTACACACGGCGAATTGCGAAAAACCGCGTGTGTACCAGAGGCCTTAACCAGTACCTATTGAAATAGTAATTTGTAATTCCTGTTTGAGTATCCCTTTGTTGATCTTTACCACGGTCGCTATAAGTATTTACTAGACTATTTAATAGATTCGTACACTCGTATAAATATGCACTACTAAATAATTATTTATTTATTCATTAGAGGCTTGAAATTAGGGACAAAATACCTCTACATGTAATGAAATAATGAATTGTAATTGAAGTAATTTCATATAGATATAAACCACTAAATATAGCAACGTAATAAGCTGTAATCTTAATATACATATATAAATCTCGTGTCACAATGTTTGTCCTCAATGGACTCCTAAACCACTTAACCGATTATAATAAAATTCGCACACCATGTGCAGTTCGATCCAACTTGAGAGATAGGATAGTTTAAAGTACCACGTGCGAAGTCGGGGCGGACCACTAGTTGAAATATAATCGTTAAATTATTCAGAATACTATTTCGGTAGTATGAAAGGAGTGGGCATACTTAATGCGTACATTATTTTATATTTTATTAATTATATATTAGATTAGTTTTTAACCGCATGTCCAAAGCACACAAGACACTCTCTTTTTATTTACTTAACAAGGTTGAGTTTTTAGTTCTATATTTCTAAACAGATAACTTACAATTTGAATGGGTGGACACTGTTGATTTTCACATAGGTAATTAAAATTGTCTCTAGAACAAAAAAATAATGAAAGTGTATAATAATGCAAATTAGTTTCATAATTGTATTGATATATATTTGGCAAATATTTAATACGACTACGTTAAAAGATATTCAGCAAACATATTATCAAGCTTAACAAAAGTAATCACATAAAAACGGCACAAAAGGTAATAAAGAGCATTCAAAGAGTACAAGTAGGTACGCCGCTTTAAATCCATATTTATTTGAACATATTATTCCGCGCTGCCGTACGATTTATATCGGGCTCGGACATTTATAAATTTAACATCATTGGTTGAGCGAATCTCATGCGATTCGTTACGGTCGGCTGATTAAAGTAGAAGAGTCAACTAGCAACTGAAATGTGCGCTACGAATAAATAAAAGCTCATACCTCTTCCACGTGCTGACGGAGCTATTCAGATAGTCTAACATTTGTGGGTTCCTATTACTAAGGTTTTATGAAAATATTCAACGGAAAAACGATATCTACTCGGTCATATGGTTACGAGTATTTACCGATGTGCTCGTAGCGTCGTTCATCCCTATTTCAAAATTAATGGTAAGTAATTTGCGGTGTCCATTGTCTGCTGAAGCTCAGCCGATGAGTTTACATCGATCGTTCGAGAGCCATTGAGTCATATTCAGAACATTTTATGTGTTTCGGCTCTCATACCGAATGGTTTGAATTAACTGACGACCATACAAATCGGTGATTTGTCCCAAAACGTTTGGGATGATGTAAACAAGATTATATATGGTTTTGGATTAAACACAAATGGTTGCTTTACTGCTCGTTAATGTTATGAATACACGTATTTGAAATGGATACAATAAAGGTTTAATCTCGTTCGGAAAATATTTAGGTATAATCAAACTTAGTCCTATTATTCTAATACGTACTAAAATATAGGCACAAACATAAATGAATCTATAAATTAAGTTTGTATCTTTGATACGTAATTGTTTCAATTGGCCATTGGGATGTTATTTATGCGCTTTGTTCCTACAGAATTCGTTAAAAAACTTTTAAGGTGATTGCTTATCCATTTCGATTGGCCTAATCCGAAACGAATTGGGCCAAATAAAAAGCTCGCCCTTTAACCGATAAAACCCTTCGCTTGGCAATACTGCAGTTACAGTTCGGAAACTGTGCCAAATGTGAGTACTATGTTTATCCTTACTAGTCAGGACACGTGACCTGATCGAAAAAGCGTAAGACGGATGGATAGAACTCAACGTTAATAATCAAGTTTTCACTTCTGCCGGCACTCCCGGAGTGCAACCCGTCTTTTTTTTCTTTCTAGAGTCTATACAGTGCATAATATGAGTTATGTTTATTTTCATAAAGCGTCATACTGAATTAAACGTTAATGAAATATTAATTAATTATTATTATAGAATAGAATTAAGAAATATAATGATAACAGTACGTCAGATACATTTATTGATTATTATTCAGACAAAATTATTAAATGTTAATATCAAGAAAAGGTAAATATAATCAGATAATGTTTACCTCTAGCTTTTTCAAAGCACGAACTAACAAAGCAAATTTTCTCTCATTTCGTCTATTTATTATTAACAATTACCTCATGGTACCAATTTTAAGCCGACTTGTCTCCACAATATCAACACAAAGCCGCACATAAGAGGATCATAAAAGTATTTCAAAGAATCTTTCCATTTTACTTGAACATACATTTCGCGCTCTTACAAAGAAGTGGCTTTTAAACGGAAAAATAATTTCCAACCTTAATTCTTCTGTGGCACCTAAAGATTTCCTAAAAGTGTCTTCATGTCCCCTTTGAGAAATGACTACGAGAGTAATGCTTTGAGCTTTGTGATTGTAAGCATCGTTAAATTACTAACATCTTTATAAATTTATGGATCTTTTTGCGTTACACTTTACGCTAAAAAATATTGTCTTTGTCTCTTATTGATGTAAGCTGTTTCTATATCACTACATAGTATAAAACAAAGTCACTCTCTTTGCCCCTATATTATCTCTATGTATGCTTAAATCTTTAAAACTACGCAATGGATTTTGATGCGGTTTTTTTTATAGTGATTAAAGAGGAAGGTTTTAGTATATAATTTATTTGGTTTTAGACAAAGCGGGCGAAGCTGCGAGAGGAAACCTAGTAATGTAATAAACGCGTTGTTTTTAGTGGAAAGTTTTCAAAAACGTTTCGACAACATCAGTATCAATTAATCTTGTTATGTACCCTTTAGAACGACATTATTTACCATATTTCATAACCAATACATAATATCATGGTAAACAAAACTTTCCATGATCCTTTATCAACAAAGGACTACAGTAGGTAACCCTGACGTGACATATTCTTGTTTAACTGAAAAGACACAGGTCAGAAGCTCTTAAAGTAAAATATGGCTATGGTCACACTTCATGACCTACTTTGTAAAATAAATGTCTTGAGAATGTATGTCTGTCACATAATAATGGTTCTCTAGAGTTCTTAGTATAAGAGAAAACCTAAGTTAAAGTAATGTGTACGATAATAATAGAGCAATGTTTTCGCTATAGGTACATCATTATACGTGTCACCGTCTATAACATGTTATATCCGCTACATGTTAATTGCTGTTTGCTCCGGCTCAACCCGAGAAGACTATTTTTAAGAGTTATTTTATACGCAACTATTTTATTCATATTGCTACAATTTAGTTCTAAATATCACCTGTGTGATTAAGTATGAGCACCGCTCTACGTTTGTATCGTAATCTCCGGTATACGCCTTAAAGTTATACTTTGTACAATAAGAATATACAAAACTATTTTATAGGCGCACATTTTCGGTGTATTGCAACTGTGCCTGCATCTAAAATGCATTTGTGTTGCTTCCGGGTCGCTGTTAAAGCTCT
>CAJQZM010037708.1:2855-17869 GCA_907164665.1 Colias nastes | reverse complement strand
GTGACTCCCAGCCGCAACCTAATTTAAGACGTTGTCACGTCAAAAAGCATTATTTAACTTTGTAATTTTGGGTTGAATTGCTGTAAGAATTTACCGTTATGTTGTTTTTCAACCAAAATTGCAAAAAAACGGTGAGACATAATTCGCAATTAAGTTGCATATTTTTTATCAATTTATGTCATTAATTCTACCATATCACAACTTTAATTTATACTTTATGGTTTATAATAATAATAAATCTACTCTAGGGATTAATTTAATTCTTAATTAATGGGCGATTAATCACGAGCTCTTTTTCAACATATTTAATTTTTTTTTATTCATTTTATTCAACTCGATGTTCTTAAAAATACATATCAATTATTTTCAGATCGGTCGTTATGCTCATCCAGTATTTTCTAAAGAGGGTGGGTGGCCTGAAAAGATTGAGAAACACATGTTGGAACTAAGCTTGAAACAAGGCTATAATAGTTCCCGACTACCCCCATTTACAGAGGAGGAGAAGAAGTTTGTACAAGGTTAGTCGATATGAGAATGGAATTGAAGTCTCTTGTCTTATTCTATATTGATCTTAATTACCGTCTGAGATTATAATATTATAGTAGGGGAGCCCAGGATGCTAAATGTGGATTTACTCGAGCGTCACGGGAACCTATTAGAATTGGTAGATTAGACCATAGCGAGAAAAAAAGGTCCTATAATGTTTTCACTTTTAGCGGTGGGGAAGGGTTTTTTGATTTTTTTTAATTTAAAAAAGAAAAAAATTGGCTTGGAAATACTCAAGCGCGTTAGATATTGATATTTTGCATGCTCCAGGACGTCACTGAAAAAAGTATACGTTAATCTGACGATTTAAGTGGCGATTTAATCGCTATGAAGAAAGGGTAAAAAATTAAAGTAATATTATTCGAGCGCGTCAGATTAATATATGGGGGGGTTAATTACAATATAAGAAGTCCCCATTTCGCTAATCTGACGATTCGAGCTCAACCTTAGGGAATTATGGATTATTCAAATTTTCCAGCGGGGCCCCTGAGCGCACCCACCAACCATAACTGCTCATATTGACTAGAGGTACTAATGAATAGCTAAGGTACCGTCCCTTATAGTAATCTGACGCGCTCGAGTAAATCCAAAAATCCCCTCTTGGGCTCCCCTACTATTATGTAAAACATAGATCGCTCGTGGTGCTAAAACTGACTTTGAATTTATATTGATTTTTTATCCAAGTATGTACCTATACCACAGACCACAGTACTATATTATGTATAATATGTTCTATACTAGCACCTGTAGGTACTTACCTATTTCTTTGAAGGACGTTCTATAGTGAAAAAAGCCCGGGTTTGAAGGTGCTTTCATTAGATGCATCTTATCATCTTATCTTCATCTTATCTTAATAGTTAATTATTGTAAGGTTTGGGTACAAATAATAAAATTGTAAAATTGTAACGCAAATCTCTTCGAAACCTAGAGCTTTGGATGTTATAAAACTATACAAATTGTAACTTCTTTAACTGAGAAGTACTTTTTTATAGAGTGTAGTGAGATAATTGTGGCTTATTATAATAATTTATTTATTTAATTCAATACACTTCCAGGAACAGCAGATTTCTTCGGCTTCAACTACTACACGGCGCGGCAGATCCGACCAGCGAAGGCGGGTGAAAGTGGCACGTGGTTTATAGACGGGTCGCCGGAACTTGACGCCATGTTGGAAGTGCCGCCGGGAGCTACATTTGGGACTACAGATCTTATTGCTGTGAGTATAAATGACGTTTTTATAAAAAACTTTACTCAAAACCCTATATAAAGAAGCGTTGTATAAAACCTTACTTGACATTAACACCTTATTTTGTGGGAGTAATGTTCAAAGAATATTGTATCGGTCATTAGAAAACTCTGCCTACTATACGGCAGAGTTTTGCTTCGGACAATTTTTGAGCGGGATCATGAGTCTAGTTGTTTATTATATGTTAAAATAAAGCTAAGGCCGCCTTTCCACCTGCAAGAAAACTTGCGCAAGAAATGTCCGACAGTCTGTCTGACAGCAGCTTGCAAGTCTACTTGCAGGTGGAAACGCGGAATTAGACTTGCAAGCTGCTGTCGGACAGACTGTCGGACATTTCTTGCGCAAGTTTTCTTGCAGATGGAAAGGCGGCCTAACTTTGTATGAGTTACATTTCGTTGTCATTGTGAATTTTAAAAAAGGATAAGTACACATTTTCCTGTCACCTTCTATTTGTACAAAATTTCTTTTTCTTTGCCAAATAGTACCGACCTGTACCTACGAAGCGTACCTACAAATAATTGTCATGTTATATGACGATATACAACAGTATTCTTAAAGACGAAAAAAATGAATTATATTTACAGATACTACCAAGAGGCTTACGTGAAATGCTTCAGTATTTGAAGAAAACGTATGGTGACCACGAATACTTGATCACAGAAAATGGATACCCAGGATCGAAGGATATGGAAGATCACGTCAGAATCGACTTCATTAGAGACCATTTGGAGCAGGTAAATTATGCTAAGTATATTGATGGTCTGGGGCCGTATTATGACCTCTTATTATACAGCCATGGCTATTGTAATCATAATTTGATTTTGCAGGAAGTTCAATTCACGGCGTAAACTGTCTGGAAATAAGATGTCATAATACGGCTCCAGACCAACTCCAGACGAAAGAACTAGCATCTCTTTGTCAATACATCCATACTAATATTATAAATGCGAAAGTAACTCTGTCTGTCTGTCTGTTACTCAATCACGCCTTAACTACTGAACCAATTTGCATGAAATTTGGTATAGAGATATTTTGATACCTGAGAAAGGACATAGGATAGGTTTTATCCCGGAAATCCTACGGGAACGGGTTTTTCTTTGAAAACGCGGGCGAAGCCGCGGGCGGAAAGCTAGTAGTATATATTTGTGTTTGACTTGACTATGTATGTACATTCAAACTAATATTAATCCCCTTTGGTATTTTAATTTCTCAAAATATTTTAATACTTATAACTACAAATGTATACTTCCAAAAAGATATGTAAAATACTAGTGGTCCGCCCCGGCTTCGCCCGTGGTACCTACATGTTTAAACTATCCTATCGGCTATCTCTCAAGTTGGATCGAACTGCAAATGGTGTGCGAATTTTATTATAATCGGTTAAGTGGTTTAGGAGTCCATTGAGGACAAACATTGTGACACGAGATTTATATATATTAAGATATGAAATTAATTTCTTTTTACAGCTGCTTATAGCGATTGAAGAAGACAACGTCACTGTAAGCGGATACACGTATTGGTCACTTTTGGACAACTTCGAGTGGGTCGGCGGTTACGGGTTAGTATTTAAAAGCCATTGAGCTATTATTACTACGTATAGAGGAGACACCACGAAGAAAATCTGTGCGCCAAGCGCGGCGGCGCGGGGCGGCTAGTGAGACATAGATTAAGCGATGTCATCGACTCACCGCCATAGAGGCGTAACTTCGTAAATATTCTGCCTATTACCAATTAAGAACAATCAATGTAACAAAAAAAAATATAATTAATCTAATAAAAAAATTATTAATAAACTTATCAATTAAAAACTTTTCAATTAAAACCAATTAATGTAACAAAAAAAATTGATACGTTGGTAATTTATTTTCATGTTTTAACCTTTTTTCAAATAATATCCACAGTACAATATTTTCTAAATGTGTAAAATTATTATTTTCAACTATAAAAATTTACGTCATGTAATATTACTAACTAAACATCTTTCATACCAAATGGCATTTCTTAAATTTTGAGTCTATGACAAATGACGCAAAATGGCGCCTGCCAAAAATTTTGCTCGAACCAAGTTTTAAAAATGATTATCTTGTTAATTACCGATGAAAAGTTATTTCTTTGCACTTTGCCGCATTACTTGAATTATTAGTGCAATATCGTAACACACTCGAGGGCATATTTGATGAGTTTCATGGTTTTTTGCTTTATAACAAACAAGACATGAACGAGACCATCGCGCTAAAGCGACTGAGTGCAGAGAGGCCATTTGACCTATGTTGAGCGGAACATAAGTGATGTAGGCGGTGTCGTCTCCATACGTAGTAATGGCATCTCAATGTTAAAAGCTAATATTTTTCCTATGAATATATACAGGGTGTTACAGATGATCAATGGAACGTATATTGACATAAAAAATACTCATTGCATTCCCGACGCAACTTTTTTTCTACATATTTGATAATTTCAGCTCTGTAGGTACTTACAGTACTGACTTAAAAATTTCAGTTTATATTTTCATGGACACTAATTATTGCATAAGCATTTTGTGCGGGCTTACAGATGTAAACAGACATTTTAAGAAAATAAAAAAAGACGTGTGTCACTCGGGGACTGCCGCGGTAAAGCTATTGCATGCTATGCCTTCAAGCCACACCTCCGAGCCCGTCGGAGTGGGGAGCGTGAGGTTTTTTCGTTACGGAATTTCTCGATTCGGTCCCCGCGCTCAAGGCCCGCGATAGAAGCTATGCAATAGCTTAATAAATTATATTTTATTACATCTTAGTTTACTTAAGTAATTTTGACGATAAATGCGTCTGAATAACTATTTCCACCAACCAACATGGAATGGGATACACCAACATGGAATATCTACCAATAATGCGACATCCTGTATACCTACAAGAACGAGATATACATGAATTTTTGATCTGCTTTCTGTATTTGAAATTTAATTTAATTATTTTTTCCACAGAATAAGATACGGCATCTACGACGTAGATTTCAACGATCCTAAACGCACTAGGACACCAAGATTATCAGCAAAATACTACGCTTGTGTTATCGATAGTAATTCTTATAACGTGTCCCTTGAATGTACTAATAGTCCTAGTACTGCGTTTTCTAGAACACTTACTAATGGGAATGTACGAAATAGCTTTTCGGTTTTAGTTTCAGTGATTATGGTAGCTTTATTTTTTATGTAATTCAGTATAAAGATAAACAATTACATAATTATTACAATAGTTTTGTAATACGATTTATTCCAATATATTTTATAAGTTGTGTTGATTTATTGAAGTGAAACTTGAAAGTGTATCTTTGAATCTTGCCAAAGAATTTTCACTTCTGACACGTGTGCTCGGCACACACGCTCTTTTTTTGTGAAAAGTGGACATGCTTGTAAGTTGTACAAAGGGAAAATTTTAGAATTAACAGAAAAGATGAATTACATTTTTTTTTTTTATTTACATCTGTAGTTACAGTCTATAATTTCCAAAAAAATACTTTGTAGTTAATATATAATTAAATTTCTTGTGAGAATTGCTTTTTCAGTGCACTGGTTCCAGTAATGTGTTTTATTATGCGTTGAGTTTCTAAAAACATTATTGTAATAAGTAAGTGTAGTATAAACCATACAAACTGATGAAAACTACAGACCATATAAATTGCCCTGCCAAGTAGCACCTATATCTAAACCATTCTATAAGTATTCTGTATTTTATAAAACCGCAAATTATATTGAATGTACTTAATTAATAATATATAATATCATTATTGTACAGTATTTTATTAATGTTTTGAATTATTTAATCAAGTGATTATGAATTCACTATTTAGATGTAATTTAACAATTTTTATATATACAGTATAGACAATAGTGTTTCAATAAATAATTAATTAATAATATTATTTGGAGTGTTGAGAGAAGATAGTTCAAACATTTTTTATTAAGTTTAAATTGTATAATATAATTGTTATATTGTCTCTGATTTAAGACAATATTTTACAAAATAAATGTCGTATCACAACTCATGTACATTTAACATAATATTATCTGTCAGTTAAAATTACTGATAGCGAATTATCGCTTAAAAAAAACATAAATTAATATGTTTTTTTTTTATCAAATAATTCCCAAATAGGCTATCAGAGACATTATCAGCATTTGGTCGAACCAGCCCGTAACATATTATTTGTATCTTAGTAAAGTATTATTTAAAAGTGCAAGAGAAAAAATAGTAAATTATTATAACGTAAGTTGTAAGCCAAATAAATTATATTGAACAATAAAATTATAAAATCTAACGTCTGGTTTTTTATTTCTATTACATTTCCTAAATCCTATTCTAGCTACGATTCAATTTGTCTTTTACCAGAATCACACCCCGGACACTCCAAAATTATCGTTTTGACAGTCACACTGTAGAGACTGCAAATGTGTGTGTTAACGCTTTATGGATGGCACATTTGTGACTAGCGTAAAAAAAAATTCGCGTTTTTCTGATGAAATACATCCGTAAACAGCACAATATCTAACCATTTTCTACGAAAAACGATAATCACAAATCAAAATAATAAAATTGTCAATTTGATTAATGTTGTCAATCTTCGTTGCGTATCGTCCTTGCAGAAAAATGCGGACCATTTATAGCCTGATCGTGCGGGGTGAGGTAAGTGTTTAATTTTGGCGGGAGGCGGAAAGTGTCCGTTCTGTAGCGTTTAGCTACTATTATGTATTCTGTGCCAGAGTATTAATTTATAGCATGAAAACTTTTTGGATGGAAAAATAATCTGCCTAAAATGTGATCAAATTTTTACAAAAAAACAAGAATGAGCAGGCATCTTTTAGGGTATATTCCAAAGACTCTGATCATTACTGCGATGAATGTTTTATACAATATCGCTTAAATATTATTATATAACCTTTTCATAAGCGATTATAAGTTTATAGTATCATGATTTTGTAGCTACTTCTATATTTATATAGCTTCTGTAGCATCAACTGAAAAATTGATACTTTTTATATCCTATTGTAGGCCGAAATTCAGTAAATGTAAACTTCGTAACTATACATTTCAAAATTATTTGGAAAATAAATATTGTAAATTAAAACACCGAAATAAAATATAAAAATCATCATTTATTTTTAAATTCCTTTTCTAACTGCAACAGCGACTGATTCTTTCCTTTCCTCTTATTCTTCTTCAATACTCCTGTTTGTAATGCTTTCTTCATAACCTGTAAATTTAATAAAATAATAATTTAGAAAATCTGCCGAATAGGTGAGATTTGTTTGTACTCAAGATTTGTATTTGAAAAAAAAGATCTTTCTATTTGTGTTTTCTAAATCATTTTATAACACAGATGTAAATTCGTACAAAAATTCAAAAGAAAAAAAATTGTGCTTAGTGCTAAAAATACGTTATGACGATCCAGAAGTGCTTCTAGAAGAAGTCCCATTGAATCTAATTGAATAATTAATAAACGTTTGAGTTTAAATGTTTGATTTTTTAAGTCGGAAAACAAAACTTGTTTTACTTGGGATTTCCGGGATAAAAGAATTTTGGCGTCTTCAGCTGTCTACATACCAAATTTTATTGTAATCGGTTCAGTAGTATTTGCGTGAAAGAGTAACAAACATCCATCCATCCATCCTGACAAATTTTCGCATTTATAATATTAGTAGAATTAATATTTACCTGTAACGCATTTTCTTCACTGACTGGTTCCAACGCATTAGGGTCGTTCAAAGTGGGATATTTAAATGAGAATCCTTTCGGGAATATCGGTCTAGACATTAGTGCGTCTAGCTGTTTCTTTTTAGCATTTAGCGCTTTATCTAAGCCGGGATCCATTTTGGTTTGCGGTCTGTGTTGTGTTAAGGTTTTACTGTTTCAAAATGTTTACATAAAAAAAAATCATTCTTAAAACTTCTACATAAGCTAATCGGTTTTTGAAAAAATTACAAAATGTTATATCCATCTATTTTCGATCATTACTTATACTATAGCTTTACAGTATAAGTAATGAAGTAGGAAAAACAAATTTCATCACCAAAGTCGATTGCAAAATGCATTGTAAATCCGACTTTAACTCGTAGGAATAAGGTTGAATTTTGGTGCATATGACCAACTAGCTAAGGCAGTTAATTTTAGTACGTTTTGTAAATACCTTAAAGTAATACTAATAGGCTTGATTTTGCTTTGAAGATCTTTTTTTTTTTCACTAGAGCTTTGACAAACACATCAGATGACAGTTTTGTTTTTGTATGTTATTGTATAGTTATATTGAATGATCGAACCTTGTCCAGGCAGTTTTAACATTACTTCTAATAATTAAAAAACGTTTTTTAAACTGTATGATCTGATTTACTTAATTAACTTAAGAGATTGAGGGGATTGTATATCTATACTAATATTTATAAGTGAATACATTATTTGAACGCGCTAATCTCAGGAACTACTGGTCCGATTTGAAAAATTCTTTCGGTGTCAAATAGCCCATTTATCTGGGAAGTCTAAGCTATATTATATCATCACGCTAAGACCAAGGAGCGGAGCCACGCAGAGGAGATCGCGGGGCGCAGTTGGTTATAGATATTTTGTATAATTAATATTAAAAAAATCGTATTATGCTCATAGTTAATATGTTTTTGACATTTTTCACACAAAAAAAGGATACACATCATCATCATCAACAATCATATCCATCTCATTGGCCACTTTCTCCCTCCACCCGACAGCTGCGCTTATCCTGCGTCTGCGCAACTCTAATGTTTCTATCTCACGGGCCAGATTGATCATGTCTTTTAGTACTGATATGTGATCGGATGGTACTGGGAATGAGGGTATCTCGGATGCTGGAAAACAATATTTTCAGATAAAAAAGGTGACTTAAAAAATCAGTTTTTAAACATGTGCAAAAATCGCATAAAATTTAAGAGTCAAGTTACGACAAATATAATGATGAAAAAAATTGTTAATAATAGAATGTAATCAGTGTGGCTGCCAGGGGAATAGATACCTACAATAAGGCCCGATTTTTCAATCCTTGGTTAAAACTTATCCGTCCAATAAAGTATTACACGATAATATTAAAATTTCACCATTAAACTGTCAAATCCGGACATTATTACGTTATCCGAAGAATTATTATATTAATACGTTATCCGAAGAATAAGTTTTAACCAACGATTGAAAAATCAGCCCTTAAAGAAACGAATTAATAGTATTAAAAAATTCACAAAAATCTGCCAGTCAGCAAGCAGCAATAATTTTTAAATTTAAAATGTATCCAAACTTCAAATATTTAAGGTCAATTTTTTTGTAATTCATAACTTTCAATTACTTAACCAATTTAGATTTCTCTCAAGCTATGATGTTGGAAGATTTTTCGCTCAATACCAAAAAATTTAACTTAAAACATTAATTAACAGCATTTTTAAATTCACCTTCACACCTACAAAAAATTACGAAAATCTTGAAAAAACAAACAAAAAAACTCACTTTTATTCAATGTTCGACATAATTTGGCATAATTATACGCCTCTGCCGGTTCCATCATTAGAATTGTCAAGCCTTCCTTGTTAGCGCGAGCCGTGCGTCCGCTGCGATGAACGTAATTCTATGAAAAGTAGCTTTTTTTTTAATTATTTCATTATACAAAATTATAGATTTAATATTGCAATTTTTTATGGTGCCAAATAATCAAACACGAAAACGTGGAGATTTTTGAAAAAATTTAAAAATCGATACCACACATGGGTGTGTCAAAAAACAAAATCTCATCAAATTGGTATATATATATTATATCTGTCGTGGCCACATCGTAGATTTGCTCATTTCATGAAATTTTGACCATTTCATGAAAAATCAGCGCGTTTAGTTGTCCATATCGAGAAACGATTTCTTGTCTGCTCAAACCACATCATGATGGGGCCAATAAACATTCAACCATTTCATGAAATGATCAATCATTTCAAGCAAATCTACGATATGGCCACGACATATTCACTGAAATTAAAAATTAAATTAAAATATGAATTTTGGTAATCTCACTGTTATTAATCTAGTTTGATTATTACCTTAAAAAGCGACTTGCTGGTGGTTTTTTTTACATGTTTTAGTATTAAACTATATTAAAACTTACCTCAGCAGTTTTAGGCACTTGATAGTGTATAACATGGTCCACATTGGGTATGTCCAAACCTCTTGCAGCGACATCTGTTGCTATTAAAACTCCTTGAGAGTCGTCGCGGAACCTTTGTAAATTTATATTTAAATATTATTTCATTTTATGTCTTTCATTTATGTTATAATTAAATATTCTACTCAACAAAAAATAAAGGCAACTTGCCTACATGCGACTTTTCAGAAATTTTTAAAATAAACTGTTGTTTTTTAAAGTTGTTTATTCTATTTCTCAATGACAGGTATATATTACAATACTTACGAAAAAAAGGCCCTGGCCACTATAATTAAATATAAAAACTCTATTAATTAAAGTTCTATGACTTACCTTTCAAGATTTTTCAACCTCTGCCTTTGCTGCATACTCGCGTGTAGTGGCAACGGACGGCATTTCAGTAAAGTAAGAATTTGAGCTAATCTAAAAATAATATGTTCATATTTTATAAACACACTAGTTCTCTGGTTAATGGTTGTTCTGACGGAACAACCTTGTCACTTTCAGGGATATAAAAAATAGTTTACGTCCTATTTTCAGACATAAAGAATAAATAAACAAAGACATAAAAATTAAATAAACAAATTTTTCATAAAAATCGGTGAAGCCAAAGGAGTACGTCCAGTTACAAACACTGGGAAACAACGTCATTATATATAAGCAAAAACTCAACCTAAAAATTATGAATACAGTATCGAAAATCGAAAATGTACTACATCTATATAGGTATTATATCGATCTTCATCTATGTAAAAATATATTAAACAAATAGACTTACCTCTTAACACTATTAATGGAGTTACAAAACACGATAGTTCTACCGGGATGTCTCTTCAGTATATAATACACGTATGCGTCTTTTTGATCCAGCGAACATGCTATTCTACATTCTGTTAACGTTTCCGCTGTGCCTGTAGTGAAAAAACGTATTTAATACAAGTTTAAATGAGCATAGAAATAATTATCACTACATAGTATAAAACAAAGTCGCTTTTTCTGTCCCTATGTCCCTTTGTATGCTTAAATCTTTAAAACTACGTAACGAATTTTGATGCGTTTTTTTTTAATACATAGAGTGATTCAATAGGAAGGTTTTAGTGTATAATTTATTAGGTTTGAGACAAAGCGGGCGAAGCCGCGGGCGGTAAGCTAGTTAAAATAATAACTGAAAATTTGAAAAAAAAAGTAATGTCTATAGAAAATACGTTTGCGTGCACGCGCGTTTTGTACGCCTCTCATGCTTAAGTGTGTGCGTGTGCTTTTATTATTAAATGTCCATATGACCCGATTTTGATACAAGTTAAGAAATTTAAGATTTTTTAACGGATTTTAAACGCGATTTATTCATTTTATTATTTTCCCGACGTTTCGCACACTTTGCAGCGAGCGTGGTCACGGGGAGACTGGTCAGCCTCTTGTAAATGTATAATACTCGCGTAAAATTAAAAACAAGTTATTATGGATATTTTTTATTCCGGTAAATGCAGTGTTTTTCAACTTCTGTCCGTCTGTATGTCAAATTTAACTGAAAGAATTCGAAAATAACGCAAAATAAAATGTAAAAAAAAGGGAGAGAGAGATTGACTTAGAGAGAGAAGGAGATCTTAAAATTCGTACAAACTTTCAAAGCTATTACAATCGTACAGTTAAAAATTAAAAAACTATTGAACGAAAACTACAATAACTTACCAAAATTCTGCGTAGTGATATCAACAACTTTAGGATCAGACATTCCCACCATAGTGACCAGTCGTTTGATCTTCTGCTGTGAAGTCATCTTTTCTACTTTACGGTTTATTATCTTGCCTCGTTTTGTTACCTATCAAATGTTATGAATAAGCATTTGTTTGCAGTTCACTTTTTATACTTAATTATAATCATTTTCAATTAGTAATGAAATATAAAATATGAGAATTAGTGGAATGTAACACAATTACGGATTTCTGTTAGTGATCATTTTTATCTAAAGATAAGTTTAACTTTCTGATTTAAATACCACTGGATAGTTTCATCACTTGCTGATTATCTCTTATAACCTATTTCACACATCTTTTATGGGCATTTCCAAAAAGTTTTTAAACTGATAAATAAGCAAAACAAAACATTACTTTTCCTTTGAGAAGAAGTCTTGAAGCCATTACTTTTACATACTATTTTGAGAATCAAATAAATATAAAATACAGAGCAAAACCAACCTTCTTGCCTTTCATATGTGACGGCAAATCGTGTATCAAAGTGAGCGTAGCGGAGAACACAAAGTTCTGTCTCGAGTTCTTATGTACTTCGTCTACATTTAAACGTTCCAATAGTGGTTCCAACTCTTCGAAATGACCTCGCTCTATCATACGATCCGTTTCGTCTATGGCTAAGAATCTGGAATAATTTTAATTATAATATTCTTTAAAATATGTAGATTTTGTTGTTGTTTTTAATACAATTTTTACAGGGTTAATAAAATGTAAACATATTCACAAATAATACTGTTTTAAAGTTTATTTATTATATTATTATTAAATTATATTGATAATAAAATGGTATTTGATTTTGTTAGTTTATTTGAACAAGATAATCTCAGGAACTACCAAACCAATTTCAAAAATTTTGTAACAATGTGATTATTATACCACTAGTAGCTTATAAGATGGATTTTTTTATAAAAATTTGAGGAAAGTATAAAAAAAATCATGATATAAACATAGAACTCACTTAACCGACGCCAGCTGTTGCAAATGCGGTTCACCCTGATTCACTAGCTCCCATAACCTGCCAGGGGTCGCTACAACTATCTCCGGACCTGAACGCAGTACTCTCTCTTGTTTCACGGCCGCCATACCACCTACTATAGTGGCTACTTTTATACCTGTGAATGTGTGGAAATTGTTTGATGAATTTAAATATTTCGTTATAATCCGTTTTTATTACTTTATCAATTAAAAACTGAAGCAAAAAGAAATGAAACTAGGCGACTGACATCAATGTATTTTACAAAATATTTGTACAGTCGCTAGGTCTCACTCAATTGAATATTGAATATAAAAAAAAATCTATTTGCTTTTTTTAGTTACATAGAGTAAGAATATTGCGGTAACATCATTAAATCTATCCCTGCATGCACAGTTTATGGTTTATACTTCATATTTATGATTTTGGCAGCACAATAAGGCAGTTCTTTAGGGGAAGACAGATTAGGTACCGCGATTTTTTTGTCTCAATCTAAACATTACATATTTCCACATACAGTCAGCAAATAGCTCCTCATTTACTATTCGTTTAAACACATAAATTTAAGATTAAAAATACGCAAAACAATCATACCAGTATACTTAGCGACTGCAATCAAATGCCTGCTGATTTGAATAGCGAGTTCTCGAGTGGGAGTCAAAATCAACGCATATAACGGCTTGCCCGTTTTCACAATTGTCTGGCTCGGTATGTTTATGTCATCTAGTACTTTCACACAACCAATTCCTGAAAAATTATTAGAAACATTAAAAATGAAACATGTTAGTAAAAAATGAATACCAGCCTTCCTTTTTTTCGAAGTCGGTTAATAAAAGTAGTATAAAACTTTATTATAACAAAAGTAGGAGCTTTTATTTGTATTAACTAGCTTACTTACATCTATCAATTTTTTTATAACTTTGTTAGTAAAAAATAATCATATTTCAGTTTGGACGAAAATACAAGATCAAATTATTAACTTAATTTAAATCACCTGAAACTTATACTTTACCTGTTCTTTCCGCATCTACTTCATCAACACCATCTTGTTCATCATTACTCAAATTTTCGTCATCATCATCATCATCACCTTCCCCATCACTAGAAGCTGTATCATCAGAATCCAACATTTCCGACAAATGTACATATTCACTGTCACTGTCATTGCCCTCATCAGCTGATTCCTCTCTTTTCCGTAATGGTACATCTATTTCTTCAAGGAAATCATCATTTGAATCATTATCTGCTTCACTGTCATCATTTTCATCACCACTGTCATCCTCTTCATCTGTAGCATCATTATTTTCATCACCACTGTCATCCTCTTCATCTGTGGCGTCATTATTTTCATCACCACTGTCATCATCATCATTTGTAACGTCATTACCTTCATTAGGAGGATCATTCTCTTCACTATCCTCATTGCTATCATGGCCACTACCATAACCATCTTCAGACGATTCTTTATTTTCCTTTTCCTGTAAATTCTTCTTCTTACTTCTTTTATTCTTCTTAACTTTACTCTCTTCAGGTTTAGCCTGTTTTTTTTCAGAGGGCTTTCTAAATGGTATATCATATACATCTAGATTTTTCAATGCTGCTTTTTCTTTTAGTTTCAGTATGCCTGTTAATATTGGAAGACCAAATGCTAATGTCTTTCCGCTACCAGTTTCTGCTGCACCTAAGATATCTCTTCTACCTATAAAATTAAGATTTTTTACTATTTGATTGAACCAGGGATAGTAAGATAGTTTTTTACAAGTTATCTATACTAATATTATAAAGCTGAAGTTTGTATGTTTTTTTGAACGCGCTAATATCAGGAACTACTGGTCCGATTTGAAAAATTCTTTCGGTGTAAGATAGCCCATTTATCGAGGAAGGCTATAGGCTATATTATATAATCACGCTAAGACCAACAGGAGTGGAGCAGGGCACAGCTAGTACTAGTTAAAATACATTTTTTTTGTCTGGGGAAATCAAGTATGTAAAATATTAATAATAGGGAAGTATTATAACACCCAGAACACTCTTTTTAGAAGTTTTTACTATTATGTGCCAAAATACCAGGAATAAACAAATAAAACTATTATTTCATTATATTAATTTGTACATACCATGAATAGCAGCTGGTAGTGATAACTGTTGTATTTTTGTTGGTTGTTTAAAACCTAACTCCATTAACGCTTTAATTATTTCTTCCGGTAATTTAAACTCAGCCCATGACAACATATCTTCTGCAGTTAATGTGTTTTTACTTTCATTCTGTGTTTCACCCAATTTAACTTTTTGCTTCTTATTATTATTGTCTTTAGGTTTTACA
>CAJQZM010037706.1:14371-49070 GCA_907164665.1 Colias nastes | reverse complement strand
AGCCATTGCTAACGTTCGCACACTATGACGTGCCGCGCGAGACTGTTAAATACGGTTAGAAATTGATAAACTACACACACATATTTAAAAAATAATATAAATTTATGAATAATGTTCAGTCACTCGAAAATCAATATGAATACTTGTATCTACGAGGAGAAATAAACATTTATTAACTTATGAACTAAATAAGGTACGTAATTTTTTTATGTCAATTCCAGATCCGGTAATTTCTTTCTGACATAATATTCAAGGAAATAATTTTTTGATAAAGATAAGCGATTAAATATATAACAAACTAGCTTCCGCCCACGACTTTGTACGTGCATCCCCGTTTTTCCCCGTTCCCCCAAGAATTTCGGGAAATCCTTTCTTAGCGGATGCCTACGTCCTAACATCTACCTGCATGCCAAATTTCAGCCCGATACGTCCAGTGGTTTGGGCTGTGCGTTGATAGATCACTATATCAGTCACCTTTGAGTTTTATATATATAGATGTACCAACCCTGATCTTAGTCTATAAAAGCTACTTTTAAGGATTAAAAATAGAATCGTTTACAATTAACATTTTCGGTTCAGCTTCTCGGCAATTTTGTTCTGAATAGCGAGCTGCGGGAAGGTCTGAAGGGGCTTGCGAAGTTTGAGGGATTTACAAGATTGCCTGTTTGTTCTACTTATTGGAGGCAAGAAGCTGAGAAACAAATTGCTGTAAAACTTATCTCGCATCTTAATTCCCTTTCCAAGTTCATTTATCTTGTATTGAATGAGTAATTTTTAATTCTTACTTCAACAAAGAAGTTGTTACGACTTCTTTGATTTATCAGTTATTTAAATACTTTATATTATAATTATACATCAAATTTTATGAATGATTATAATTTATACCAACTGCGTTTTTCCAAAATTGTAAGATAACTATTCTTATATTAAATTTCAATGCATCGCTTTTCACTGAAATTTCCAAACGTATTGTATGTCAGAATGTCAGATTTTTAAATGGAAATTCTATAAAGTTAATATGCTGGTAGCGATATTGCAGAAAAGCGTAAGGAAAAATGCAATAGATATCAGTAGGTACTATGCCTAGCATTCAATACATATATTACGGGACGATCGATGTGATGGTGAACATGTTTTTCTTTATGGAATTACATAATCCTTTTAAATTATAATTATAAATGGCCACGGATCAAGAGAAACTGATAGAAACAAGAATATATGCTTGTTTATTTTTCATTGTTCACCTTGCTTAGGTACTGATCTAGTATGAAGTGTGATATATTTATGGGCTTAAGGCTATCTTTCTCAGCCATTTAATTCGATCAATTCATCAATGATGGACTTGTCGTTACTGACCCTGACATAATATTGATATTATGGATTATAATTTAGAAGGCTTTCGGGGTGAATGTTGAGGCACGTTTTGGGACTGACAAAACAATATTATTGTTATTAAATTATTATCGATCTTTATAGGGAGGTACATGTTTAAGGATATTAAAACCGAGTGGTAGTGAAATTTTCGAGATATAATTTATAATATAGATACAGAAGCACATTTTTTTTAATGCATTAAAACCTATTATGGTTTTTAATGCATATAAACCTATACGTATTCGTATGAATATAAAAGCATTATTTTCGAGAACAACCTCTTAAAATAATGAACCATTAACCGAAAAGTTAAAATTGTTATTAAGCTAAGCATTTTTACATCAATGCGTCTGTTATAAGTAATTTACTTGAGTTTTGAAATGAAATAATTTTTAGTTGAACATAATAAAGAATGTGGACAATATTTTTCTTTTCGTTGATAAACAGAAGTAAAACGGCCGATAAACACAAAGGAACGTATTATCATTGCTTGGTTAAAACTTATTCGTCTTAAACAACCATTGCAATAATTGAAAATAAAATGAGTGAATTATGATGATTATGATGATTAATGATAACATGCATTATAAAGTGCTATCTACTAACCTATCAGAATACTTAAAACAACAATAATAAAACAAGTAGGTAGAATAGTCGGGAAACAGTTTCTAATTACGTAGTACGAGTAGGAACTAGATATTACAAGGAGGTATACAATGTAGATAAACAAGATAAGCAACAATACAACCCACGACACTCGATCCTTTTATTCCAATTTGCATTTAGTTTATTTTAGGGTTCCATACTAAAGGACGGGAACCTATTACTGAGACTTCGTTGTCTGTCTGTCTGTCTCCAGGCTATGTCTCATAAACCGTGATAGCTAGAAAAAGCTGAAATTTTCACAAATGATGTATTTCCGTTGCCGCTACAACAACAAATATGTATTAAAAATTAAAAAATAATAATAAAATATTAAGGGTTAGTACAATAAACGTGATTTTAAATATAAATGGATAGTACGGAACCCTTCGTGCGCGAGTCCAACTCGCACTTGGCTGGTTTTTATTTATAATATAGTTCGATAAAAAGGAACGTAAAAACACGAACGAAAATATCTATTTTTTATCCTGTTTTATCTTCATTCACAAACTATACCTACGTAAAATATGGCTTCTTTCTCTAATCCCTCCTTTGATAAAATACGGCGAAAATTGAATATGTCATCCTTGCCACCTGCAAAGAAACAAAGTTATTTCCAAGTCGAAGCATTTCTTCTCTTTCTTTTTCTTTTTACGCAGTTTTCCTACGTTTTTCTTTTTATTTTATATACGAAGATAAAGATATACTCGTGGTTAAATTTAAGTGAAATAAAACTTTTGAGTTAAAAATTCTAATATGTTTGTGTAGAGCTTTTCTCCACACTACGCTTGTTTAAATTTTAACCAAACTAAATAAAACACGAACGAATTTTTAGATGATTCTTGTGCTTATTTAAAAATTCATTTTACTTGCAATGTTCTTTGAAAATTATTAAAAAAATGTGTAAACTAACGGCTATTTAAATAATATAGCAAAATATTAAGATACTAACCTACAACTTACAAGAAAATTTTAAACATTTTATTATTAGATATTACTAGCGGTCCGCCCCGGCTTCGCCCGTGGTACATATTTACGTTTTGTCTACATAAGAACCATCCTCGTACTTCAAGGAATATAATAAAAAAAGAAATATCGAAATCGGTCCACCCGTTCACGCGTGGACGGGTTTCATTTTTATATAGGTATATATATAGAATAGATATAGATATATAGCTAATAAGTATAACTAAACTTGCTTCATTCGGTAGGTTGGTACTAATATAAATTATTAAATAAGTATTTTTATAAATTAATTATGAAAAGGAATTAATTTTACAATATAAACTAATTCTTTCACAGTAAATAGGTACTCACTGATACAAACGTAGCATAGGATAAATCTTGAACACCAAAAGCTTTTAATATAAGAGGTTTCTGCGCTTGTGTACACCCAATCAAAACAAGTTGTCTTATATCCTTATGGGCTTCTTTCTCCATTTCACAACAATGCCACCCACAATAAAACATCGCATTTGAAAGTAATGATGCCTGCAATTATTATATACTATTAGCTTTTTTATTCCAATTAAATAATTAACCGTCAGTGTAAGCATCTATGTAACAATAAGTATATTTAAAGAGCCATTTCCACTTTTATTTATTAAACAATAAATTAAAATCAATTGAAAGATGATCATCTACTTAAGGTACTCGTTTATCTTCCGTTTTCTCACAAAGTTATAACTAAGACGTTAATAGTTTCATGACATTTGATATACCGCGTTTACGTGACAAACTAAAATCGATATTTCGTAATAACAGTAATAACCAAATGTGTTTCAATAATAATAATTAATTATTTGTTTACGTTCGTTCATTTCTAGTGGCATTATGACAGTAATTGCAAACAATTACAATATTGCGGCTTTTACTAAATGAACGTTGAAAAGAAAATTAATTAATGATTAAGGTTTCTCTAAAATTTAATTATTTCTGACACAAAATGTTAATTTACATACAGTAAATTTGAATATATTTATAATGTATTAAAACGAATGCGTAGGAACATAAGTTTTATACCATCTACATGTAATGATACTTTTTTAGAAATAACAATAAACGGAAATCATAAAAAATAATACCAGATTTATTTATAGTTTTGGCTGTTGAAGTTACCTGATATGTAATTTCACCGGCGTTCCAAAGGTTCAAAGCCAATAAAAAGAATAGCGAGCCCACGAACGTGTATGTCATAAACGCGTTTGTTAAATCCAAGTGAGGGGATAACTGAAAATAACATCTTTTATAAAATATGAAGATAATTTTTAGATAAAGGTTAGGTTACTTATTTTAGTTACTATATATATATAATGAACATGTATATTGCCTATGTAATTATAAAAAAAATACTGATTGAAAAATACAAGTAGATGTTTTCATATTATTTTGTCTCTGGAATATGAATGTAACATTTATTCGACCAACTTGTTATACAACATTCTTGAATATTACTTGTATACGTAGTATATTATTATTAGTCTGTGATATTACGTATTTAATAGCTCATCAAGATACATAGATGATCTCGCGGTGTGCAATAATAAATGTTTCGAGATTTAATTAAAAGTGAAGAAAGCACCAAGAAATAATTTTCAACGATAGCATTAGTCATTAGTGGCGCGAACATGGCAGCCTAGATAAGTCAGGTTAATATAGTGGTCTGAGCGCACGCAATCAGTGCCGCCATTAAAGAAACTTGAAACTTTGCAACTCTTTCTACTTACCGCTAAACGAAGCAAAAGTAAAACTGCTACCGCTGAACTTTCACAAACTTGCAATGACATTATAATACCGAATACATGGTGTATTTCTTCAGCTAGGCTGTACAGAAAGAATAAACACGTTAATCTCACGCAACATGTGTCAAGTGGATCAGATTTTGGGATAGAGCTGGTAGGCACTGGATTTTTACTTTTCTTATGACGCTGTGTCAATTAGGGACTGATGAAAAACACAATTACATGTATCGTTTTATTTGTAGCTTTCATTGAAGTAAACGTACAAGTGACATTATAGCAAAGAAAATATAAAAATATTACTTCAAAGGCAGAAAAATAATAAAAGATTTGAATAAAAATAGCAATGGCTAACAATAATTTTCACCTTTCACAACAATCGATATTACATAGCAAGTATCAGCAATAGTAATGGCTTTCAATAAAACGGCACAATAATGAGAAAGAAATGCAATAAGCTATGATAAAGACGACGAAGAGGATAAATAGCTTGCAACGTTTCGAGAGCAGGAAGAAAAATAAAATTCCCTATTATGAAGTATCAGGACAGAGAGCTAGTGTTTCAATGCTTAACTGTTTCAAGTGTTTCAATGTATTAACGAACCAATAATATTTATTTATTATTCGGGTTAAACTTATTTCCGAGAATTTTTGATATAAGCGTTTTTCGACGAATGTGCTTTCCTTTTATAGAGCCGTACACGTGTATACGACAATTTATGTTCTACAAAGGGAGATTAGAAATTTCTTAATGACTCAGACTCATTCGTCAACGTAAATTAACATATGAAAAGTATGAATATAATTTCTATAGACTTAAATAAGTTAAGCGTACTTGACTCGAATTATGTATCGTCTACTTGACACATGAAAAAAGGATTTATTATTATGGAATGTGGTTCATTTTTCATTATTTATTATAGTAATATGTTTGGATATAATATTAATGAATAGGTTACATACAAGGGGATGAGGACGATTCGTCAAAGTTACCTAGTTACAAGGACAAGTTATAACTTATTCGAAATTGTATTGAAATAGAATAGAATTTATGTTAAACATTAATTTATTCTAAAAATAACTTTACGGATTAATATATCCACAAGGAACGGGAATATCATGTTCATTACGCTGAATGCGGTATAATCACGGCATCGTTGAAGTCAGCTGTGCATTGAAAACAATGGAAATGAACCAATTATTGATTAAGCAAGATATCAAACCGTATTCAATATGAATCTCCACTTTGAATTAGCATCACTAATTATCCTAGTTGTATTATTGTGATGTCTATAGACAATTCTTACACGTTTTAGGGTGATACTATACGAGCGGTTTTCCCGCCGCGGGAATCCGCTTCTGAACCGCACTAGTCACAATTTAATATGAAATTTGTATGCTGCATACTACACTGCGCGGTTTCCCGTCGCGGTTCACAGGCGGGACAAATTCGACCGCCGCATGCAGCGTCAAACCGCCGCTGATAACCGGCGCTTAAACTACACGGGCGGTTTCCCGCTACGTTACATCATTCGGCGCGGGACCTTGGCGCTCGCTCGTGATGTTCAAATTAACAGAAAACAGCGATAAACCGCGTCCAGTGTAGTTTGATGGTCTGCGGCAGCTTTGGCGAGCGGATTCCCGCAGCGGGAAAACCGCTCGTATAGTATCACCCTAAAATCACATTTGGGGTTATTCATACGAAATGCATAGGATTGAACGAAACGATCCATACCAGTTTTTTAGTTTACAAAAGTAATCGAAATTTCACTAACAAATTACTTACCGTAATAATTTTTGGTGCATTAAAATTCCCTCCAAAAAACCAGACTTCAAAATGTTAATTGCCCTTCGCTTATTCATGGTTTTGACGTTTATATCAAAATCTTCCCGGATGTTTTCATAATGATGACATAGTGTAATAAACTTGTATGCCATCATTATGAGATGGATAATAGGCATACAGTCAGCTGCCATCATCGGTAACATCATATACAACCAGGTCATATAAAAGAATGCACGGATAATTGCTGCCAAAATTGAATCATCGTCGTAAAATGGTAAAAAAGTAACAACAGTATAGAACGGAGCTCCTAGAAGTTAAAGAGATTATTATTATTATTCATACTTTTTTATTAAACGACGCGACGTCTTCAATTACCTATTTCCTGTAAAATATAACTAAATTTATTAGCCAACATTGTGTCCAGTAAATATTTCATTTAAATCGCATGAATAAAATATGTAGAACGATAAAAATGTAAATTCACTTGCCTTCACTTATTACCTTCCTCAAGCTCTCAATGCCGTAGGCGCCTAACGACAAATAGACGCTCACAGCGTAAAATGTAATTCCAAATTTTACTTTCCTGTATTGCTCTTCCATAATGTGCTCCACTTCAATATTCTCCATGACGGTTGCCATTTCATAGTTCAATTTCCTTATAGAATTCTTGTGATATAACAAGAAGAACATTTTAGCGAGTATGATGTTATGAATAGCCGAGAACATGACGGCTGAATTCTTTTCCACTTCAGGAAATTCTCCGAACATTGCAGCGAAATTTTCAAATAAAATCATTGTTACATATACTGAAAAGGATAACACAGTATAAAGTTTGTAGAATATCGACTCTTTAAATGTATCTTCATAATCGAAATTTCCAGAGCCCGAGTAATAAACGTATTTGCAAAAAATTCTCAGCAACATTTTCGTGTTAATAAACATTTCAATATTTTTTTCCGATTATATCGAATGAATGCCGCAGGCTTGTTTTTTGTATTCGACAGTCCTTTTAATACGGCCAATTCATAGAGGTAACGAAAAATACTATGAAAATATGTCAGAAAAAGGAATGTAATAGCCTAATTACTGTAAAAGTTTTAATAATACCTAGTGGCATTTTGATAACTGAGTATTAAACAAAAACTAATTGCTGTCATAAATCGAAAATTTGTACGTGATAAATGATTCGACATTAATATTTAATAACATATAACGTAATAATTGGAAAAGTGACTATAGTAGAAGTGTAGGAATGTGTTGTCTGTGGTTAATTAACAACGCAGTTAATTAATTTTAATACCAAGGACGTTTTGACTACATACAGATATTTAATATTTATGCGGCACTTGATTAAAATGTCATACCTACATTTAATTTATTTTGACATGGGATAATATAACATGAAGCAGAAGATGGACAGAGACTTAATTTGGACGCGTGATACCATTCTAATACGCATTTATTAATTATGACATAAAATTTAGATGGCGGATTTTTTACAAACACAACATGACATGGGTTATTTTAACAATTCAATCAATGATTTTAACGATTAGTAATTAGTATACCGAGAAGGTGTTTGGAATAAATTAACCTAAACTATTATTTTTGATCTTATCTCATCTTCATCATATTGGGCTTAAAAAATAACTGTATCTGTATAGAGTTATTTCTAATCGACGATGCAATTAAAAAAGACTCAAAAAAATAAGCACCCACACACACACACACACACACTAATACAGCAATTTATTGATATTATACTAATTTCCAGTCTATTCCTTTTTTCAAAACATAAAAGCGATCGAGCTTAATATCGACAAGGGATTCCAGTTCTAAGATACTTAGCGAGCTCACAAGTATGGTTGCCAATTGCTTTGATTTTATCGAAGATTGTTTTTTAATTTTCTTTATTACAGCTATCCTGTTTTAAAACTAAATGGTAACTGAAACAACGCTATTATAGTGCCATTTTATATAACACCTCGTCGAGATTACAATGTATTTAATTAATTGTGGATAGAAAAGATAGTATTCTGTCCGTACTAACACCTACAATCTACCTACAATATGTATTAATCTTAATAATTTTTTACAATATATATATGTATGTATTGTAAAAATTGGCGTTGCTATCAAAATTCAAATTTAGAGTTCCTTTTACATACCCCAGAAATCCCGTTAACCTTTTATCTCCTCCATTACGCAAGACTGTCCTTGGTTCCAACTCTCCGATTCCCAGACTATGTAGACTTTACAATAAAATATATGCTAAAGATTGTGATATGTTTTCCCTTAGTCTAAATAAATACAAGTACCTGGTTAATCACTTAGACTAATGGATGTTGATTTGTTGTTTAGATTTAAGTATAACTATTTTTTTTCTCACTGTATAATAACACCTTTTTAGTTTAATTGTACGCATGTGGTGTTTACCTACTTAAATTGTACACTTAGTTTTAAGATTATTTTTTTGTATACTTGCTTATATGTGTAAGAATTACTGGTAAACCTAAATAAATAAATAAATAAATAAATGTATTAGAAATGTTAAAAATAACAGGTAATAAAAATCGATGTTGCAACTGATTATAGTTAGTCATAAAACTTATTTTATCCATTAATTATTGTTTATAAAAATAAACAAGACGTTTTATTTTTTACATCCTTATACAGCCCTATCTTGATTAAACAGCCTATTCATGCTTTACATAAATCACGGTAACACATTCACAAGCGAGTTCAATTTAATACCCGTCTTAGCTATAAATTTAGCGCTAACTTAATATGTGTCTATCTAAAATTAATTCACTAAAGACATTCATAGAATATGTTTATACATGGTTCATACTTAGCATTATAATTCGGAACCACTCTTCAGGGATGCATTCCTTATCAGTCCGGATAATATGTCAATTCTGTTATCTGTATGATTCCTTACTTAACGTCGTTTTGTCCTCGTAAATTTTGAATACCTAGTTGAAGCCTTATTATACGTCATATATGGCTGTTATTTATTTAGTACCCTACAAATATGTTTATATCTCATGTAATGTTATTGTAACACATTGTAAAAGTATAATATTTTTATTATTTACACGCCCAGTTCTTACACGCAGGTAGGCAAAACAAAGAAAAACCCAAGAAAGTATTGCATAACAACAACATTTGGACAAAATTGATCATAAATTATTTATCTATTTTTACTATTTTATATATAAAAACAAGGTTTGGTTGATGGCCGCCCTAAAAATAAAAACGCCACTTCCCATACTAAATCTGGCATTGATCTTTTCGTTACCATTATCACAACGGAACTTTCCACAGAACGCAACATTTTGCAACATTCAACACCTCTAATGAGAGATAATTCCAAAAAATTGGGAGATTTATTCACTTCGCTAGAAAAGGTTAGTTGGGTAGACGTTCAAACACCTTTTACCGATACCTACGATAGCTTTGGATCACGTATACTCGTATTCGAATTGTTTTTCGACAAACCCCACCGTTCACCTGAATTTTTATACAGCTTTTATAAGACTTTTATTTTAACATAGTATAAGCATTTATTACTGAACTGTGTTAATTTTAAATTATTTAATGTTTTTTGAAATCTTTTTTTGAACCGCTTTTAAAATAAATTTCAAATTAATGTTGTTTTAAGACTCTTCCATAATTGTCGTAGCAACAAATCTTCGTAGATACTTCGTAGCGTGTAGCGGCGTAGCGCTTGCAAAATAATGAATTAGACAAAACCTGATGTTTAATTATAGCCATCGAAACATTTCTTTATGTAACTGAAGATTTAAAGTAAAGGTTTTGGGCCCTGAAAGAAAAACAGGCTGTTTCCGTATATCGATTTACTGCTCTATAAACATAATACATTATTAAGATTAAAATTATTCTTTTAAAATGTATAATTATTCTAACTGCTTTAATAATAATTATGTTTATATTTAGTTGAATGTTTTAGGCATAGTGTGTTTTATCATATAATTATTATAAACGCTTTAATTAAATTAATGAAATAAATAATATTTGTGAATTATTAATAAGTTGATAAAACTATCGTCGACGTGTCGAGTGTTATTATTTACCCTTTACATTACATAGTATATAAATGTAAAGAAACAAGAGTAAAATTATAAGTAAAGTTTTAGTTTTAGTTTAGTTAGTAATTGAATTTGTAACTCGTAATGAAAATCGTTAAATATAATTTTTAATTCGAATCTTTCCTCTTTATAATATTAGTGTAAGGTATACGAGTTATAATAATATTAGGATAAGGTATTTCCTAGTTGTTATCCAGTATTAAAAGTTAAATGATATCCATATCACGCATTAATATAAATAAACATAAACTTTTCACACTTTATGAAAAATTATGATTTTGTAGTACTAAATATATTTTAATCAACGTCGTGTTTATTCAATTAATCAAAACTAACACTTGAAATAAAAAATGTATAGTTCAATTTAAAGGGAACTTCAAGACATTTGCTTGTCAACACCTCGAAGAACTGGGAAAAGCCATTTTAAAGTTAAATTAGTTTAAAGTTTGTGCGATTCGAATGCTCGCTGCCTTTCTATATAAGAAGGAGACGTCACATTTCTCAGTTAAAAAATGAGACTTATACTTGGATTAAGTTTAAAGTTATTCACTTCTAGAACCCTCCATAACAAGCAGTGTACTCCATTATATTACGGATAGGTTACGATGACGGTCAGAAACGAGACGAATAAGAAAAAATTACATCAAAAGGGTCCTGTGCCGGAATGTTTGATATGGTTTATGGTTTAACATAAAATATATCCAATATTTTCGTACAGGAAATTAAGTTCGCGCACAAAATATTTACCGCAATTCAGTTTATTAACTAAATGCAAATTCAACCATTACGTAAACAAATACTTACCGACAGCGTTATTCAGTGTTATTGTTGTATAAATATGGGACTCCACACAAAATAAACGTTATTACATTTCAACAAACACCATAATTATGTTAATTGATTTCTTTGCTTTATTATTAAATAGTGGTTTAGATTTCGTTATTGTATTGTAGAAAATATAAATTAATGCAAAGATTTTACAACAGAGGAAGACATCTTATTTTATAACATAAATGATATTTCTGTTAATATTATTTTTGATTTGATGGCGTTTATTTACCGATTTCTACACCCTTAACAATTACTCGCTAACGTCCCTTTCCCGTCTTCTTTTATTGCTCTCTCAGAAGCCCTCAGCCGACACCTATTAAAAGAGCTCAGCGCCAAATTATAACTACATTAAGATACGAAAATCCTCAATGATATGGTTTATAAACGTAATTACTTAGTGACATTTTATGATAACATTAATAAAAGGAAATAAGTATTTCAAATAGTATAAGTAAATAAATGTAATTATAATAAAAAAGCGAAACCCTTTAAACCACATCAAGCAGCAACATAACCACCAAAGTTTATTTTTATACATATTTTTGTATGATGTGTGTTCTGTAAATAAATATTTGTCGTAAATAGAACGCTATAATACAAACAGATTCACATACAATGAATCCATCTGAGTCAACACTGAACAAATAATTCTTTAGAAGGTTTGCAGTGTTGCGGTTAACGTGAACATGAACGTAAAGTTTTTAAAAAGAGCACACCGCAGGCACTTTTGGTTTTCCTATTTCACAAGTTTTCACTAAGCAGCATTTAATCTCTCAAGATTGCAGAAACTCGTGCTATAATTGAAACGTGAAACGCAATGGCTTTATTAAATGTTTTATAGTCAGACTTTTAAAAACGAATAACTAGGATCATGTTTTTTTATTTAAATAATGCAACCAGTCACAATGAAAATAAATAAAACCTAAAAATATTTTCATATCGCAGACTACGAAAAATATGCCATCCTATGCCAGTTTAAGTGCAGCTTTCTTTACTGCTCTATTTCGATAAAACCTTAGAGACGTTTATTTTTATTTTTTCTTTAATCTAGAATACTTACTTTTATGTTTCAATTACATAACAGCTTCTTATTCGCATTACTTCACAAATTAAAAACAACATTCAGTTAAAAAAATAACGTTCCGAAAATAGAAAAGCCATTACCTACTGCATTAGGAAGCTTAACTAAGAACAAACATTAATTTTGAACCTATCGTTGAAACTGATGATGCCAATAAGGATTTCTCACTGACCGGGCTTAAATCTAGTTTAGGCATGTTGACAAGTGGTGTGTTGGAATGGACCGGAGATTGAGCTAAGATCTCGATGAACGACCTAGAAACTTCGACTGAGAGTAATGACCATTCATTGCAAACCTTAGCGACGATATTAGTTTAGAACGTTATCAGAAAGTCGATTTTAAAAATAAGAAATATCTTATATTAATCCCACTCCTTTTGCAATCAATAGTTAGAGGAAGATAACAATTGAAAACAATAAAAACGCGAAAAATTTTAGTTGTAGTTATTTTTTTTAAATTCTGACTCTACATTTTTTTAAAACTCTATTTTTTGTGAGATTTTCCTTTTAATATAAGCGATTTTATAAAAATGAGTTGTATAGTTTTTATAATATCGAAAATGCTACTTAATACTACGTTTTGGCTAAATCTGTAAAATAATGAAAATTTATTAAATATTTTATGGTCCTCTTAATAAAAAGCCCAATGAATTGCTGTGCTTGTAGTAAAAGGGTTGTCATTTTCAAATTTATCACGAAAATATAATAAATGATTTAATCGAAATCTCTGAGAACTTAGTTAAATATCAACTTGTTAAATTTTTATACATCTGTAAATAAATTTAAATTAAAATATATTTTTTTATAAAGACACGTACTTATAATATTGCCAGGAAAGGAATTTTTCGTGGGAAAATTAATATCACATTACCTCGTTTTTCACAACAAAAACATGGCATTAAAAAGTTATTCTTAACTTTATAAAATATTTCATCGTCAAGAATTCTAAGCGTTTTAGTATGAAGCAAATATTAAAGTTGAGATACCAAAATGTTAAAAGCACTTTGTTACGTTCTTCAAAACACGTTAAAAATTCCAACAGGCTGTTACGCGTTTTTGTTTTACGAGCTTACCTTACGGCCATTAGCCCCTAAGTAGGGATTAAAGGTCATTCAATAACTTCATCTTACTGTAAGTATAGTTAATAGTTGGAAGAAGAGTATATTATTTTCTTTTCATCAAAATTGGGATATCATAAAATTTCAATGTTCGGTAAAAGTAATTTTTTCATGGAAGTAACTTTTTTATTTACTTACAGTTGTACTTTTTATGGGTGTAACTGGAACTTTGTTATGATCTATCGATTGGAATTAACCATTACTAAAGTAGTGTTACCTAAAATATTTTATTCTATTTGAATATAATAACTCTTTTTAATGAATTACAATAGGTGTAAGTATTTAAAATCAAAATAGAAAAATTTGTAAATAAAAACATACAAAGTACAGTAATCCAAAAGTAATAATGCGCATAGAAATCTTCGTCACTGTTCGGCAACTGTCATATTCCCGGAGCGTCCGAAGATGATATCTATATAGAGTGGTTAAATGCATTTTCTTCATGCATAATTTAGTCAAATTATATGTTTTGTGCTAAAAGAGATTAATATGTAAGTAACGATTTTGTGTCGATAATTCCTTTTAAGTAAATAAGCGAGTATAACCCCACGATTGCGAATATATCTTTGTTGGATTGATTTACTTAGAAAATTTTATAGTACTTTTAAAGTGTCTTACTGATACTGGTCTAATGATGGAAGAAAAGAAGGTTAAATAACACAAAATTTATATTGTATAAAATATGGTTTTCAAACACAGGTTTATATATTTAAACCATATAAATCTAATCATTAAAATCTCAGTTCAAAAGTAGGTATTTACAGTGATCATTCTTCAATATTATGACAATTACAAAAAAATAAAAATAAAAACAATCAAAATCAGGGATTATCTTTATTTCTGACATTTTACGTACATCGGAACTTTCATTGTGCTCTTCTTCATTTTCACTTTCCCTACTGCCATCACCTGTGTAAATCATTTCATCGATTAATTCAATTCACCTTTAAAAACAAAACCAAGAGGCAAGAAGGGTACGTAATAGCAGCTCTATATAATTCCACACAGAGAGAACACGTGCAGTCACCACCAATATTTAAAGACAACTGACGGATTTTTGAGTTTTTTGACTGACAGGCTACCGTCACCTACCGCCCGATTTGTTTTTGATTGTGTATGACTGTGAATTGACTTCTATTTCTTTTGAACAAAGTGTAAAATGCAAGTTCGTTGTTTAGGGCTCTTACGATTCAATGATCGAGTGTCTTCGGAAATACGACAATTAGCGAAGATTTGCATGCGCATTATTAATTTTGGATTACTGTAATGAATTATCAATTAACTTGGATACGACGTTGACGTGGAAGGGCTTATAACATGCAAATAAAAAGAATACGGATGCTGAACCTGTTTTAAATTAGGTACCTAAATGAGCGCAATATTTATCATCTAAACATTTACTAAATCTTTGAGAAGGGTTGTTCGTTTGCATTTTTTCTGCCTTGAGTATTTAGAAGAATATTCCGAATATAGTTCACAACACATACCTATCCGTGTAAGTATTATTGTACCATTTACTATGGCTAAACAATGTTACTAATATGAATACTAAATACCTGTACTTACTTAATAAAGACGTTTTCATTTTTCATTTTAAAACAACTGAGTATCCGAATGTGCACATACAAGTGTGATTTAGCGAGGGAGCTATATATTCTCTCGCCATAAAACCCACGAGACTCATTGCAAACAAACGCGAACTTTATCAGAATGCCCGTGTTGTAGTCAAGAATGCCCTAATCGGCCATTTGGTAGCGTTAAGCCCCTATTTATTATCGTAACTAGTAGAGCACTATCGCTTTCAGAGTCAGACATTCGTGTTTCTTACAAACCATTTGTATTCTTCCTATTAATTCAACAGTTTATCAATGTTGCTAATATATTCGATGCGATATTTATTGGAACTGAAAATACTTACATCTTAGGTCACTGCAAGAACACTTTTTGCGTTTGTAACTGTAGCTATCCGATCGGTGGATCATCTGCAATCATGCATTCTAAATCTGAAAAGGTAAAAAAGGTTGAGTAATAAATGGCCTGCGACTCCCCCACTCATCGAATGGAACTCAGTAGCAATCACATGCTAGTATTTAAAGCAAGTGGTGTGGTATCTTTCCCAGTGCAAGCGGACTCAATTCGAGCCGAAGCATGCTCGACTCAAACATTAAATTAGTACACTTATACCAAATCAGTACACGGGAATATTTTTGCGTTTGATTTTACTTTCAAAATATATAATTATGATTGTGACCGCTCTTATACCTATTGGCAAAAGAATAAGAAATATTAACGTAAACGTTTCTTTCGTAACGTTGAAATCCAAATGAAAAGGTAACCTACACAAACTAGGTAGATAACTAGTAATTCTGTCTAATTACCTAAGTCGAAAAAATGACTGCACTATTACAAGGTTTACCCCATTGTAAGGCTGTAGGTGTATGTAAAGCAAAAAATACTGGCTTATTTCTAATTCAGTAATTGTGATTGCCTATGACAATATTCCGTTACAATATCCACAAGGCATATTGAATATCATTGTTTCCAATACAAATAAAAATATTATCGTTGAATCTTGAATATTGATATTAACATTACGATGTCGATTACTAAAGAAAAGAAAAACCATAGAGTGATCTGTAAAATAAATAATAAAGATGTTTAAATGTATTACCTACAATCATAAACTGTCTGATTTTTGTAAAGGATCTTTTATTTAGAAACTAACGATAAGTTACTAAATTTTTGCATAGAATATAGGTAACAAAGATATGGGCTTGCTTTTGATATGACTACAAATAACAATAAGTATTAAGTACCTATCTATATAAAAATATAAGATATGCACGTATTAAAAACATTGCTGTGCATACATCTAGTCCAATTGCATGTTACCTATAGAACTGATTCCACGCCTTACACAGAAAGTCGAAAGTACATAAGTATTATAATGATGTATAGGAATATAAAACACCTACTCTATTTAGGTACGGTTATATAAATATACCCCTCAATAAAAATCCATACCACATTGAAAGATCACACACTGCACCCGCTAAATCACCAAAAAGTTATTTCATCCAGGAAATTATGAATCATAAAAAAGCTCTATAGCACTTTAGTGCTTATTGAGAATATCATATAATGATTTAGATGTTACCTATTTTTATTTCTCTCAGAATATTTGAATCTCGAGTACGCTTAACTACATTATTGTTTTCCCTAAATTTGTTTCAGATACAATGATCAAATTTAAGAGAAAGATATCTTTATTTAAGAGAAAGCGCGGCAATTACAGAAGAAAGGAGGTGTTTAATTACATAAAGAATGGATTACGAAACGCTACGACTCACGGCCTATCTTACTTAGTTAATGATCGCATTTATCTGTTTGAGAGGTTAATTTTGAACGGCAAAGCTTTTTAAAGATACTGATTTTATAAATATAATTTTGTAGTTTATTAGAAAATCTTGACTTGATTACAATATGCCTATACCCTTTTTTATTGCTTCATAATTCGTAAATACACCTACGTTATAATTATTGTTATCACGTTAATTAAATATAATTCATTATTTTACAGAATTTTTTGGCTGTTCAGTTTTATTGTGTCGATAGCGCTAATATTTTTACTTCTTATAGCTCAGTATCAAAGATTTATCGTAAGTACTTCAAACTAAAGATTTATAGGAAAGATGACCTAAATTATTCCTATATTATTTACTACTATTTATACATTGTGTTTGTTTAGGAAGCTCCTACAGTAGTGAGTGTTGACATGGACTACTTTGATTGGAATATTTCTTTCCCGGCCATCACTTTATGTCCACTATACAAAGTGAACATTCCTACATATAAAGATGTTATCAGGTGATATAATGAATTAATTTATTTTATTCTACAATGATCCTCCGAATATGAACTTTAATTATTTTTAACTAAACAACATTAAGACACTGAGTAGAGTAAGAAATGAAAACGAGTCAATGAACATAATACTATAAATATTTCCGTTTAATCTATGTATTTTTTCTAATGGAATTAACAGTTACAAATTTCATATTTAGAAAAAACAATAGCCCTTCAGATCTGGCTTCGGAAGGATATTTATGGGCCATAATACACACTAATATACAAAGCTTGGAATATGTCAAAATGGACGTGGCTGATGAAGTCGTTACGGTAAATATAAGTCAGATACCAAATAAATGTGCGATACGATATTTTTCGTAATATGCGATCCAACTAAGAATAGGAACTTCTATGACCTCTATGTATCAACTATCAATTAGGTACCTACCTGTAAAATGCATTCAATATTACAGTTTAATTTATTTTGACTGAATTACATAAAATTTAAATGCAAAAATTGTTTCATAACTAATGCAGTTAAATTAAAACCTGTGACAAAATTGCGCTGAATCGATCCTATTCTTAGTTGGGCCACAAAACTACTGAAAACATATTAACAGCAAGTTGTTGTAGATATTTGCAAATAACAATATAATTTCATTTAATTCAGTTCAGGCTAGGCCATTTTTTTTTTGCGCGTCGACGGAGCCCCGCTTCGCGGGGCTCCTATTTCTGTGTAGTTTTTTTTTAAGAAACCTAACCTAACCTAACCTAACGGCTAACCTAACCTAAACCTAACGTATTTATTTTAGGATAAACTAGTATGGCCTAGCCTGAACTGATTTATCCTATTGGTCTTAGGATGAACTAGTTTGGCCTAGGCTATACCAGTTCATCCGATCGTGTATAGGACGAACTAGTTTAGCCTAGGCAAAACTAGATTGTCCTGAAATCGGGTTTGGCCGGTAACATATACACTATATATACGAAATATGATTATTGTATAAATATATTTTTCGTAACATTGGAATTTCGTAAACATATTTATTGATGTTTGATAACTCTGATAGACTTGTTAACAAAACTGTTGATTGCAACTTCATTCAACGGTAAATGATTGATTCCTGCCCCCGGCAAGAAAACTGTTTTTCGGCCAGGAATATCGCATTAGTCTGAAATTATGTAGTTCTGAAGCATTCAGTAACTCATATGACTACTCATAACAATAGCACAGTATTACAATATTATTTCCTACAGTAAGGAATCGCCTTTGATGTCGCGCGATGCCGCCGCCAGCGTAGGTACTTACGCTGCCACACGAAAATACGCTAGGGTTGCAACAAATGGGAAATAAAACAATTGTGATTATTAATATTATGATGAAATCATTTATTCATATGTACATTCAAAATAATTGCGATTATTAAATCTGATGTAATTATTTGTTCATAAATATATAATTACAGATATTGCACTGCTAAATATTATTTACGTGGACACTTTATTTTTGGATGTTCTTAATTGTATATTATAACATTTAACTAAGTACTTAATGCATTCGCATTGGGATGTACAATCTGATTAGGAAATAATGAGGACAACATATACATAGCTTTGATTTTAATTCAACAGATACAATTAATACAATCTTTCTGAAATATTGTTTCCTTCTGGGATTTCAATGTAGATTTACATCCGTAAACGGAACAGTTTGTGCGCGCCATAATAGAATATGTAAGTACCTATGTATAATAAAATTATTACACAAAAAATACGACTGCGTCGTCCTTTCGCGCTAGGTAAGGCAAACTAAGCGTGTTTGCCTTACGCGGCCCGCGTCGCCCGACCCCCGCCAGTTCCCCTCCGTTTCTCTGCACAAGTACATTCGTCGCACTACTGTAGGAAATATGGTAATACTGTGACAATAGCCTGTGTTTGTTTAAAGCATAGAGATCTAGAGAGATGCCAATCGCTTGCGCTGAGTACGAAACCTGGTGTCTCATAACAAATTTACGCACACAACAGTAAACAAAATAAAAACAATACTTCGCGTTGTGTGCGTGTCATCACACAAAAATTTGAGAGCGACTATTCGTTCGCACACTAGATTGTAAGTCATAAGTGACGTACGTATACAGCACCACACAGCCGCAAGATATGCGTTTACGATAGGGATTGCTTGTCGATAAAATGAGAAACGTTAAAATTAAAACAATTTATAGGCAATACAGTAACTAGGTAGAAAATAGAAATGGACACCTTGATGGTAGCATTCATGGTGATGAAGTACATAAAGCATTGCCTATTGACTTATTGTAAAGTAATATAAGTATGAAATAAGTGACTTCTTTTTTTAATCCATGTATAATAATTACTATAAAATTATTGCTCGAGTACCTATCAAATAATAATAATACAATCAGATATTAAGCTAATAGTAATACATTATGATATAAAAATAAGGTAGTAAAATAATACATAATACGATAAAAAATCCGAATCTTATCGACATGGACACACTCGACGCGCATCCTCAACTAACGACCGCGAGCAGCGGCCGTACTACACGATCGAATGCTTTAGTATGTTCATTATACACTGCGGTATTCGAACTCCGCGTTTGAATAGAGTCACGTACAGAAGAAGCATTGTAAACTATTTACATCATACATTACACATTTAGATCAGAAACCAAGAAATCACTCTACGTAATATTGTTTTTGAAATTTTAGTAAGAAAATCGTATAATTTTCAGTACTTACCGATGGTATGTGATTCCAGTTGCTGGTTCCACTTCGGTTTTTACAAACTTTAACGGAACAACACGGCATTGTCAAATAATACCCGGCCGACGGTCGAACGTAAACTGAATGCAACAACCAGCATGTGTTCCATTTTTGTACATATTGCTGCGACACCGGCCCCGCCCACTAACCATATCTCCCTTTAGTTTCTGTGATCTGTGGTGTAAAGTGTGTATGTATTTAAATAAATTGTAAATTTATGATTTTTGAAGGTCTATAAACCTGAGGAATACGCAGAGTTATCAGCAGCTGTCTTTAGGAGTTTTGAATTTAATACAATAGAGGCAATGGTTACAAAAATAAATCACCCAGTAACAATAACGTCGGCAATGACAGAAATGGGAATGTGTCATGTTCTTAATTCAAATATTGCCGTTTACGATCAACCAAGGTAAAACAAACCCTGTGCCTTAGACAAACCAATATGATTTAATATAGTGTACTAGCGGTCCGCACCGGCTTCGCCCGTGGTACCTACATGTTTAAACTATCCTATCTCTCAAGTTGGATCGAACTGCACATGGTGTGCGAATTTTATTATAATCGGTTAAGTGGTTTAGGAGTCCATTGAGGACAAACATTGTGACACGAGATTTATATATATTAAGATTTATCTTGTATTAATGCTTACCAATTCTTCACTACATTTGTGAAAATAAAACTACGTGCTTTAACTGAAAGAAGCCACTAGCAGTAAAAAAGCTCGGTATCGATCATGTATCTATTAAGGGCTTGTTGCAAAACATTGAAGGTCCTTTATACTATAGGTATATATTTTATGGACCAAACTGATCTTAATATGAAATCTCGGAATGTCTTCTTAGGTAATACAATAGGTATAATAATATTACCAAACTAATGAAAACCCATAAGGAAATAATGTTACTCTGAAGTCACATTCAAATTTCAATCTAAAAATATTCCACCGTCACGATGTATACAGTTATTAAAACAATTTTATAACATTAAATCAATTGTACCTACTCAATAAGTAAAAATTCATGCGGGTTCTCTGATATTTTTTCTTTTCAGTGTATGGATATCCAGCTCTCCGAAATACGTCAAAAACAACATTGAACTTTCCATTTACGACCGGGATTTTTTCCTAGAGATTACTAATTATGCTAAAGTTTATAAAGTAAGTAAGAAATATTAGGTAATATTTGGGTACAACAGGTGAGGCAAATTCCCGATCATGTCCTATATGACTACCTACGTCCCGGAATTCACTTCACTTTGTATAAAAGTGTCATACAGAATTAATTATTACAATTATTTTTGTGAATTGTGAGGTATTGTTTTAAAGAAATTATCATACCACCGCGCCATTACAATAATATTAATGTTTGTATCGTAGATAATTTTTTGTACCGTTAACTTAAAAAAGTGTCCCTTCTGAGCTTCTGAGTTTATTAAAATCCATTGAAGTAGATATATGTTATAATATGCAATGTATTTCTAACCGCATTTTAATAAGGGGGTTCCCCGTTCATATTTTCTAGGTTTATATTCACGGCCCCGATGAAGTTATCACGGGCACAACATCATCTTTCACTTTCGATGTGGAAGGTTTTATGTCTTTCGGTCTCTCTGTCTGGACTACCAGAATATCGGATGAACTACGAGATATGCCATTACGGATAAGAAAATGCAGGTTATGATAATGCTTATTAAAAATCGCCTCGACGACGACCTATAAATAATTCCTAGTTTCTAAAATTTTTTATACCTTCTCCTTTATTATGGGGTTGTACTAAATATGAGATATCTAAATTGATATCGTGCCGGATAAGAGTTATAAAGATCAAAAGGTCGCGAAAATCAGTTTTTCGCGAATATTTTGCGACTTATTTCTCGGAGGTCAATAGAGGTCATCAAAAAAATTGTTTGCCATGAAAATGTCTATGGAAAATGTTTGTAATTCTGATGTTGTAGTAGGAAATAAATATAATAAAATAGAATAAAATTGATACATTTCCTAGGATAGGTAGATATGTTACATGTATAAAATAATTTGTAAAACAATATTTTTTATAGGATGTTACAAATCTCGTCTAGAAATAACACATTTCCGGTTAAACATAATATACAAAAAATGTCTAGCCGTTTTTCTTTAGAAATAACTTAGGTATAGTAGTAGTAAGTAGAGTAATTATGTGTGTTGTTGTACATGTACATGTAGTATGAAATTGTCACCAGAGGCTAGTTCTAGCCACTCGTGGTTGAAATGTAATATTGGTTTTAGATTTATCGACGAACCAATTAGCGAAAGATACCCAATATATTCGTATAGTCATTGTCTCTTAGAATGCAGAATTATGCTAGTCAATAGATTGTGCGGTTGCGTTCCACATTTTTACAAAACTTTACGTGAGTATTAATCTTCCTGTCATCTTTTGACCACCAGTTGCTTTTTCTGCTATTCTATAACCTGTTTTTATTTTTCTAGCTCATGAAAGAATTTGTCATATACGGGAACTAAAATGCGTGCTCCATTATCTTAAGGATATTGTAACATTAGCACCTGCCGAAGCTCCGTTAGAGCTACGTAACACTCAGGGTTTGCCAACTAGCTCACGAGACTGTGGTTGCCTAAGCACTTGTGAATTAGATCAGTATCACAAAGACAGAGAAGATTATATGTCTCAAGACTCTTATGTATTAGAAATAAGAATCACTTCATTTCCAAAGGTCCGAGTCATCAGAGATATCATCTTTAATTTTTACGATATTTTCTGTAAGTATGAACATTACATAACTAGCACATACTCATTCTCATTAAATAACACAATTAGGCCAATTATTATATTTATATTTATTAAACAAAATTCAAAACAGGCTACTGTAAGTGGCAATATTAGATTAATAACGTCTAGATCGGTACCAAAAAACCTGATATGATAATGTATCGTGCTGAACATGTACAAAACGTTTCAAACCAACTGACGGTAGTGGATACGTTCGGGCCGACCCGGACATTAAGGCTTACTTTGAATTGCCTCACTTTTCTTGAGCTTAGTCGGTTTCTAGGCGTTATTATTCAAATGGCGAAATAATACTGTTATTTTTCGATATCAGATAACTTTCTTTTCAGTGAAAACAGGTGGCGTCATAAACTTATGTCTCGGATGTTCAATAATATCATTGATAGAATGTCTTGTTATATTTCTCAAGATTTGTATTTATGTTTTAAAATAGATTTTTTGTGTGATGTAGAAGCGTGATAATAAAAGAAATGAACTGTGGAATTATTGTTTATTATTCAAAAACAATATAAATAAATTGCTTATAAATAGATAATATTCATCAGTCTTCTTCACGATCACTTGAGCTTGTGCAAACATCTGGAAAACAAAAGTACAATTCTATAATAAATATTGGAAATTGTCGCTTAAGACTTAAGCTTAACTTGAACAATAGTGGTTTTATCCTAGTGATGCAATTTGATTTAAAAAGGCCAAGTTATAGACTTTCGATACAAGTGCACATTTTCAATAACAAAGGTAAAGAGTTTCTAAAAACCCGAGTGAGCTACAAATTTATCAATATACATATATTATTACACAAAAATAGTTAATACAAAATTACCTTTTCATGCCTGGCCCATCGTGCGCCTGCATGTAATGATTGTTTTTAAAATTGTTTGCTTCGCTATCCCAATACAGTTTCATATCCTTTCCTGCATCTAATTAAAATAAAACAAGGCATTAAATGAAAATAAAGTTGTCAAAATAATTTAAGAATAATAATAGCCGTATCTACACGAAATAATAGATACACGATCAATATATTCACATGTTCATCTGAGGAATAGAGCAGATTAAAAATAAAAATTTGTGAAAACTTCATAAGAATCGCGTTTGCTATCAAATGAAGAACATTTTAACTCAAAGGTGCAGCTCAAAGCTTCGAAATTAATGTCCGACCCCACTTTACACATAAAGATCTGTTGAACCTAAACAATTATGAGCAACAAACCACATCGTAGAAACCTTTTTTACAAAAAGCTTCAACAGTTATTGAAGAGAATCTTACAATCGATGTTGCCAGCTTTCATAACCTATAAGAAGTAAAGTCCGATCATGCAAACCCATCCAATGAAACATAAAATGGAAGGCTTTGACTGAAGACACTTACCGATCTAAATAATGTCAAGATGACCACATTCTGAAGGCGGGATGTCCTATAATGATTTTCTTTCTTCAGACACCAAAATCCGGAAGCAAAACTGGGCTCATATTGGCTAATTTAGAAGTCGATCGTTTCATAACTCGTACCCGCTAAACACTTTGTAGATAGATTTTTTCATCAGGCAATAAAGAAAGCGGCAATCATCACAGATATCTATTGCATTGTATGCTCACTTCGATTTTCTATAATCTATGATAAACTAATAATGCATGAACGGAAAGAATAAAATTTTAAATATTCGCACAGAAATCTTGTATACCCATTAGATCCAGGCGACATTATACGAAGAGACGTGGCGTATTGTACAACGTAGTTTAGTAGGACAATATTTTAGAGGCAGAAATAAAGGTAGACCACTACTTCCACCTTTGTACAAATTTGGTTATATTTAATTCAACCTTAACTTCCCGAAATCGTCCACAAATATTTCTTGGCGTATATTGAAATGTATACGCGGCAACGTCAATAACTTCAACGCAACGTACTTCTTCGATGTTAGCAACATTCATACATGTATTGGATGTCATAACTATTATGTATGCAAGAATCATCCGTCGTTTAAAAACGAGAGTCAGTACTTTTCTAAAAGTATATGCAGCACGCAATTTTAATCAAAATAAGTCCAAGTTTAAGATGCAAATGAAATGACACCATAAGGAATATGTATTAAAAATATCCCATAATGAGCAATTTGGCCAATTTCCCTAAAACCCTTGCTTAAACCAAAAATCTTATCACCTTGCCGGTGCTTGAATTCATGTACAATTTTAGTAAAAATAATGTTCCAATCTCGCTGAAAACACTTATCACCTTTGAAGCATAAAATAATTCAACAAATTTTACGACGTATCCATTTATTGACTACAAATCGAGCAAATTTAATTTGACATGAAATCTATTTAAACAATATTAGTATGATGGGAGCGTGTAAGAATATTTTGAAATTGAATAGAATATAGCGCAATAACATTCTAGGAGATCAACCCGCATACAATATTATACCGACAATACCTCACACGCTGACATCGACGGAAAACTATGCTTGACACAATACAATTATTTATTTTGGACCAAGTTTCCAACAGTTTATTAAAGTTGCGATATAATGTAAGACATGGAAATGCATAAAACGAGTGTGGATTCTTATACTAGACTAACCTACGTACAATTCTTGTCAAGAAATAATGTCAATGAACAAAAAAATCAAGTCAAAACTTCTGTTGCAGTAGTGATTAAGACGACGATGAATGTTTTCTGACCGACAGACCAACTTCGATACGACTTTCCTGCAAACACAAAAATATTTCATTTATTGGAAAATCCCTTCATATAATCAAAGTTAGCGTAAACAATATTTACAGTTCAACCATCGTCCACTCAACACGACACCATATTTCACAATTTAATCATTATAAATCATACATAATACATAAATTATTTCTTTGCAACTTGGAGAAAGGGCAAAGAATTTGAAATTATTCTTATAAGCTAATAATTCAAGACATTGCCGAAATAAATAGACTATCCCACAATGACCGCTTGTTGAGACGTAGAAATACTGAACCAATTTGGTTTACACCTAGGAAACATCTGGTAATAGAAAGATAATGAGATATTTCTTTAATTCCGAAACACATATATCCTAATTCCTAGTTCAAGAAAATGACAAGATCCCAATTAATCACCATAAACACTGCTTGTATGTAAAAAAAAAATAAACTAAAAATGATAAATGTTATACGAAATGAAATAGAAGTGATAGAAACGCAGTTTACTAACCTCATTCAGGAATGGATTAAAAAAATCTGACGTCAATTGTCCTCCCATCTATTCGAGTCCTGTCAAACATTTCTGTACAGCTGTTAAGGAAATTGACATTCAGTCATAGCAATAATGCAAAAAATATTAATACTTCGAATAATTGTCACAGTTAAATAAATTTTTAATATTTTATGTTCAACTCAGTATGTGGGGCAACACAATTTTCATGTATTTTTTCGTCTTTTTTAAAAGGATACTGACTGCTCGCTCCGCATCCCACTCTTTGTGGAAACGCACAATAGCAGTATCAGGTGCTGTCATTTCAGCGAATTTCACATCACCACATTCACTAAACTTCTCACGAATCAGTTGCCATGTCACTGTTTGGGGCAGCTGAAATAAATTCATCACATTATTGCTGTTGCAAAATAGAAAACATGTTAATATCTTCAAATATTATTATATTTTTTTAAATTAAAAAAAAAATTTTTAAGTTCGAGATGAGATTCGAATCCGCATCTTTTTCCTTTACCGGGGCAATGCCTAGCCTCTCGGCCGCCCGTGATCCTCAGCAATCGAAGTTCTACTCTTCATATGAACTTTTTTTTTTGGCTCAACAAAAAATATTATACTTACATTAGTTATGATAACCATATCTGATTGTTTCTCGCGGTTGGACTGTTGGACGGGAGGGTCCCTTCCATAGCCTTGTCCTGGTACTGATACATTAACCATTGGACGACTAGACCCTACAATAATTTTCATGTTGTTATATTATATTCAACTTATTATGTATCTCTCCCACATATGAAAATATACAATTGAAAGTAAAAATTACCTGAATGTGGACCACTGCTAAGCCCTGGATTTTGTCCTAATAGACTATTAGACATGCCCCCGTTTCCCAATACACTAGGACCTAAATCATTAGTGTTCATGCCCATTGAATTAGTGTTCACATTTGCCTGTGCTTGCGTTAAAACTGAACTAACTAGGTCATTTGCTGTGATACCCTGTTGAAGTAACTGGTTCTGTAAAGCTCCAAGCCCGGTTAAACCAAGAGCCTATAAAACAAAGTCAAATGTGTAAATAGTGTAAACTGGACATAAAAGTTGAATATCAACATTGAAGTTGGTAATTGTTTGAATAAATTAATAACCACTCAACGGTCGGGCGCTCTAAACATCCTTACCCACTTAACGGTTCAACGCCTCCAGGTAGCAACTATTTTGACCTGCTCGAATGGTTCTATGCTCCCTGGAGGCAATCACACATCTGTTTTAAATATGTTCTTTTCAATACACCAAACCTTCCTGTCCCTGTTCAACTTATACAAATTGTAATCTACACATCCCATTCTAACTATATTCGAAGAATTATGGCCAAGGTCAATACAATTTTGTCGCGTTATGTTAGTATGAAGTTCGTAGTCTTGGGAGCCGGTTGCGCCACGGGCATATTTTTATATGAGATGTGGTATTTTTTTTAACTTTTATCCTAAAACAACATTGTAAAGTGTAATATAAAATAAATTTGAATCATATAAATGTTTGTGTATCAGTATTATCACATGTTTTAACAAGAAAATGGTGAAATATTTCTTTGTCTTGTCTGCAACTTCAACTTATTATTTTTAATTGAATTTCAAATAAAAATACGATGTAAATAATACTGTCTTAATGGAAATTTCACTGGAATTACGAGTAATTATTCTTTTATTTTTTATAAGTGTTTGCCATTTTTGAGAAATCATTACAAGCCGATTGCGCGCCCGCGAGCGGGGTACGCGCGAGAAAAACCAATGACCAGGTAAGGATTTTTTTAGCGATTCGACCGTTGTCTGTTGACCGTTGAGTGCCTCCTGGAGGCACTCGAACCGTTGAGTGGATAACATACATATTACAAAACTTAAGAATGAGAAAATATAGATTAAACTGTTCCCACCTGTAGACTTAAACCACCACCCAATCCTGCATTTGCTCCCAAAGTACCAGCAGTGAGACCAGTTCCCAGACCATTCAGAGCAACACTCGCGGCCGGCACTGCACCTAACACACCGGCTCCTATCGCTGTTCCTGCATTTGCTAGATTCATGTTATTGGCTGGATTTGGCTGAGGAAGATTTCTGGCAACATCTCTTAGAGGTTCACCATTGGGTCCCAACCCTAAACCTATACTTTTTAATCCTTCTGGTAACTTAACCTCTGTTTTGTCTGTACCCCGATCCATGCGAACTGTCATTCTACGTTCATACAACATTTGTTTGTCAAACATTGATATAGCCTAAAAATAGAAATAGAACATTTTTTTTTTTCAAATTACAGATATGAAAAAATGTATAAGTGCATGTTAACAAGACAAAAAAAAAATACCTGCACAGCTTCTACAGGATGATCATACTCGATAACAGCAAAGCCTCTGCTATTACCATCTTTATCAATTGCTAAATCAATATTACGTACTTTTCCCGCCATTTTAAAAACCTCTTTAATCTTTACTCTATCAGCTTTGTAATCAAGCTAAAATCAGAACATAAATTATTAGTAGATAGTAATATCATATGTTATTAAATTCGATAACACTCAAAAGTAAACATACATTGGCAACAAACACTTTCTTCACTAGTGGCGGTTGAACATTGATTGATTCCAAAAACTGTAGACTTAGCCCATATGTATTGAAATTCTCTGGCTCCCGTGGCTTATTCATTGCCCATCTGTTGAAAACATTTAAATATTGAAAGTGTTCATAAGAAATTTATTAATATAATGATGTTAAATAAAGAATAACAATAAGCTGGATGTAAAAAAGATACAACTTAAACATAATGACAACTCACCCATCCTTCTCGTCTCTATTGTTTCTACCTCCGCCACCCCCTGTTGATCTTGAATTATTATTTCTGTTCCTTTCATTACCTGTCCAATTTGCAAACGAATTTCCTTTTTTACATATTTTAGAATAAGTTTTTTTAAATATATTTTCTAAATAATAACTGTTGAAAGCACAGTTTTCACTTACCTGTTTCTTCTTTCAAAACAAGTTTGCGTCCATTTAAATCATAACGATGCATTACAAATAGTGCTTTCTTCATTGCTTCAGCATTAGTAAATTCAACTACTCCACAGCCTCGGGGTTTTCCATTTTCATCAGTAAAAAGCTCCACATAAGCAACATCTCCTACCTAAAACAATTATATAATAATACTAGCGGCCCGCCCCGGCTTCGCCCGTGGTACATATGAAAAATAGATGTTGGCCGATTCTCAGACTTACCCGATATGCACAGAAAATTTCATGAGAATCGGTCCACCCGTTTCGGAGGAGTATGCAGACTAACATTGTGACACGAGAATTTTATATATAAGATAAACCTTATTTATGACCCAATTATAATGATACCATAATCAAATAATTCATTTCTTTCAATTTATGCTCATAAATTATGTAATATTAAAAGACAATAATAGATGAAGATTTTAAAATATTTGTACAGATTTAGGGTCAATATATTATAATGTCATATGTTGTATATCAAATACAATTTTTTTTATTGTTTTAGATTAGACTAGAGGAAGATGAGTGACTCAAATTTTAAACTATAAAACCAATATAGAGGACAAAGATAACATCAAAAACTCTAAACAACTATTGTTTGGACATAAATGTCTTGGTTATGATTTCATAATTATATATAAGGATAAGTCTCCTCTGTTGAGGGTTTAAAAAAAACGCTTATCTGCTTGCTTGTTTACCTTTTCCTTAAATAGATCCTTCAGTTCAGTCCAGCGAAATTCATAAGGTATGTTAGAAACAAATAATCGTTTCCCATCGGAGCGTTCTCTGTCCCCGGAGCGGTCTCGAGTGGCATCAGAAAAACGAGAAGGTCTATCACCACGCCTGGACCGATCACGTTCTTTCTCTCTATTGTTATCCATCTGTATCTCTAAAATTAATTAAGTATCAAAACAACTTCAAAAACACATAACAATATTCCAGTTGTACTTGATTATCGACGCCGGTTCTGAACCTAGACAATAGATAATATAGAACAATCAAAAAAATATTTGTTCCAGGTAGTTTTATAGCATTTTTTTAATTACCAGTAAAACTATAACTCCTACACAAATTGAAAAACGTAAACTTACTTTTTCGCTCGGTATTAAATAATGTGTGATTGGCGCAAAATTTTTATGTTGTTACTCGTTGGAAGATGTTGTAGCTTTTCACAAAATGGCGACAGGCGGTAACAGACGACATTCTAATACAGACTATATTACGGATGTCTCATGGATGTCTATTGCCTATTTTATTAAAATACAAATTATTCTATATTTATATTTAAAATAACCAAATTTTAGTCTTCAATTGACTTGTTAATTTCTTTTAGTTACTGTAGTACAGTTAGTAGAAATTACATAAATAAATATTTTTATTATTTAAAAAAAAACAGGTTGACTTCTTTCAAGATCAAAGATGCTTCAGTTTTTTGTTTTGAATTGAGTTTTGTGGAACTGTAGTGTTCGCACAGGAAACAACGGCCCAATGCATGTTAATATTAAAATAAAAAATAGAGATTTCGATGAAATTGTAGCTTTTACGTACTCTTTTGTACTAAGCTTTTGTACGTCACTTTGCACTATGTCGCAAATAGATCATTTTCTTAACGTTGGCAGCTCTGCTCACTATATAGATCCTATGTATATTTTATTATCTGTGGTGATTGTATTGCTTATATATATATTTTTCACCTACGATGGCCATGCAGGCGAGCTCTGCTAAATTATTATTTAAATTGAGGATTTAAATATTCTGAGCTATGGAACAAACAAAAGCTAATTCACCTAGACTTTTTGTGTGCACCGCTATAGAAAACAAGGATGAAATTGAAGAGGTACTTTTTCAAATTTGCAGTTACTAACAAAGATTTACTTAGTCAGCCATGTAAAAATTTATATTTTCCTATTGAATCCGTGGCGGCGCTGCGGTTTTGTGGCGCGAAATTCAATATATCAAATGTGCATTACTTTATATGAATACATTACATTTATGTTTTATTTATAAAATACTTATTTCTTTTATTTCAGAGATACGAAAGAGCCTACATCTTTTTTCAATCTCTTGTAGCTGATTGTAGTGAAAAGGAAGCTCACGATGCACTTAACAATGCTGTTTGCAAAAATCATGAAGATGTGTCGCTGGGAATGCTTATGTCAATTCTCACTGAGCCGCATAATGCCACAAAATGCTATAGAGATCTTACTCTAATAACAAGAGATGGTCTAACATGTGTTCTTAACAACTTGTCCAATTTGATCTTAGAGAGGTATTTAAAATTCCAAGATACAACACGGAATCAATTATTATGGCTTGTAAAAGAAATGATAAGAAATGTTGTAACAGGAGTGGATAGTGTTTGTTGGAATTTAATGCGTTATGCATCTGGTGGTGACATCACACCTAAAAATATTTTCTTAGTGGAATCTCTTTTGGATATTTATATTGACAACAAAATGTGGCTTGACAAATTCCCAGTACTAATATGTATGGTGGTATATACATATTTGAGATTAATTGAAGATCATAATATACCACAACTAATGGCTCTGCGACAGAAAGAAGTCAATTTTGTGATAGCACTCATAAGGGAGCATTTCAATGAAGTCTTAAGCTTGGGAAGAGATTTAGTACGTTTACTCCAAAATGTTGCAAGAATTCCCGAATTTAATCAATTGTGGCAAGATATTCTTTTAAATCCTAAAACACTATCACCAACTTTTACCAATGTACTACAGTTATTACAAACACGAACTTCTAGAAGATATTTACAGTCCAGACTCACTCCAGATATGGAAAGAAAACTAGTATTCTTGACATCGCAAGTACGATTTGGGCATCATAAAAAATATCAAGAATGGTTTCAACGACAATACCTTGCAACACCTGAATCTCAATCCTTACGTAGTGATATGATTCGTTTCATAGTAGGGGTTATACATCCTACAAATGAGTTACTGTGTTCAGACATTATTCCGCGATGGGCAGTCATTGGATGGCTACTTACAACTTGCACCTCAAATGTTGCAGCTTCAAATGCAAAATTAGCCTTATTTTATGACTGGTTATTTTATGACCCTGAAAAAGATAATATCATGAATATTGAACCTGCTATACTCGTAATGCATCATTCTATGAGATCTCATCCAGCAGTTACTGCAACCCTTCTTGATTTTCTCTGTCGCATTATTCCTAATTTTTATCCATCATTTGCAGACAAAGTAAGACAAGGAATTTTCAATTCCCTTCAACAAATTATTGAAAAGAGGGTTCTTCCCAATTTACAACCCCTATTTGACTCTCCAAAATTAGATAGAGAACTACGCACAACTGTAAGAGAGACTTTTAAGGAGTTTTGTAGTAATGGTGAAGGAGTGTCTGGATTAAGAGAAGAAGGTATTGAAGATCTGCCTAGGGGTGGACCTGATGAACCAGTATTTTCTGATGATGAGGATGAAGCCAGTCCAAATATTGGAGAAGATACTGATGATGATGATTTACCTCTATCAGAGGTTCGGGCAAGAGAACGTCCTGAACTAGCAGCAGCTTTACCTCTAGTTTTACGGCCATTTGCTGAAACCCTCCTTGATGAAAGAACAGCAAGTGCAGGGACAGCATTGCTTAGCGCATGCTCTCCACCAATGCCTACTGCAGTAGCACTTGCTGATTTATTTGCTGCTGCCATACAAGATATTCCACCCCCAAAAATAAGTATAAACCCTACTACATCAGAATTGGAAACTATTCTTAATAATCCAATATTCTCAATGTTTAACTATCTTAGTAGCGATAGTTCTGATTCGAAACGTAAGTTAATAATGGAAGCATTCAAAGAGATGTATGCACAAAGTTCTGTTCCGAGTTTAGGTTATTGTTTATTAGTTTATTTAAAAATTTGTTATGAGAAAGAACGCCGTGCTGAACGAGATCCCGCAAAAAAAAGAAATGTTAAATTTAAAACAGATATTTATAAAGATTATTGTAGTAATTTAGAATTAAAACTTGCCGAGAGTTTAGCTGATGATTTTGAAAAGTGCCAAGAATGTGATGCAAATGTTCTTGTATGGTTGATACCAGATGTATACAGAGAATTTAAAGATCAAGTTCAAAATCATATCAGATTATTGCATATTATAGTATCCACATTAGATGCTGGACAACTACAGCGTCTAGTGTGTCTAACATTACAGGGAAACTTAATGATGTTTAAATCTGACGATATAACAACAATGTTATCTACAAGTCTGGGCTGGGAGACCTTCGAACAATATTGCTTATGGCAACTTTTGACAGCACATGAAATATCAGTTGAAGATGTTTTACCAATTATACCTAAGTTATCCTACAAGGATCATGCAGAAGCATCAACATCGGTATTGCTCATGTTAAAACAAGAAAGACCAACTGCAGATGTTGTGAGACAAATGTTCTGCAGATCTTTGGACGAAGATGACTCATTTGTTGTGTCTACTGTCATGTATTGGTGTCAAGATTATGAAGATAAAGTAGCTGATCTTTTGGCCGTTTTATTAAGTACACGATATCCAGGTACAAGTCCAAACAAAAGAAAACGTCCAGGAAAACATAACATTCCACCAAACGCGCCGCCTTCTGCTGAATTAGTAAGTATTTAAGAAATTCTCATAATCATGGATAATTTTTGGAAAATTAAATACATACAAAATTCAATAAAAAAAATTTTCTTAACAGGTATTAGGTCACCTAGAACAAATAAGAGTATGTTGTGTGGAGCAGAATGATATGTCAATTTTTAACATGGAATGTATGCAGAAAGCATTGCAGCACTCGCAATCAAATAGTAGTGATAGTTTGAAGGTAAATATATTTTAATATGCATATTAATAACTTTAAATCATGTCTGTGATATGTAACTTAGAAATACAAATCTCACTGTAGCAACTTGAACCTGTAATAATAGCAAAGAAAAAATCCATTAGATAAATCTTCCCTGTGATATAAAAACAAAAGTAGGTGTAAAACTGCCTTATATGGAACTCTAAAATAGTAGAATCGACTGCATAATAATAAAAAAAAAAAAAAAAATGTGTGCGTGTACTAGAGTACACACGTAAGAAGTGAAACTTCTTTATGACCTTATTTTTCAAAAAATAATTTACTATCTACACTAATATTATAAAGAGGAAAACTTTGTTTGTTTGTTTGTTTGATTGATTGTAATGAATAGGCTCATAAACTACTGGACCGATTTTAAAAATTCTTTCACCATTCGAAAGCTACATTATCCACGAGTAATATAGGCTATATATTATTACGCTAAGACCAACAGGAGCATAGCCACGCGGGTGAAACCGCGCGGCACAGCTTGTATACAATAT
>CAJQZM010037706.1:0-14361 GCA_907164665.1 Colias nastes | reverse complement strand
GTTACACAAAATTTTTGTCCACCCCCGATAAAGAAGTTTCACTTCAATAATGTAATGTGTCGTTATTTCAGAGACAATACAGTGACCTGTTCTTTTTGGCTTGGCAAGATGAATTACCAATGTTGAGGAGAGCACGAAAATTAGCTTCGAATTCAATGCCATTAAATCAAAATTTACATTCATCAAATGAGGATAGTGAGGTAATATAACTTATTTAGCTTTTTACAAGCATAATATGGGATCAGATCTTGCCGTGTGTGAAATATTATGTCCTGAAATATTTATTTTAAAGTGAAGCTCCTTTAGACGCATTGAGAGTAAAATTTCAATTCGCGTCATGGCAATGCCGCACGTCACGACGATTTTGGTATATTTGAATCTTGCCAAAGAAATTTCACTTCTGACACGTGTACTCCACATATGCTCTGTTTTTTTATTTGCCTATCATTCTTTCTGTTTATATACTTTGTTTCGATTTATCTCTAGAACAACTGAACCAATTATAATCCAATTAGTACAATATTCCCGGTATTCCCATGGCATCATTGTTTACAAAAGATTGTTTCAACAAAATAACTTGCAGAGATACTTTGTGTGTTAATATTAAATTTCATAATTCCAACAATGAAATAATGTTCACTTATTTCGCTATTACTATTTTTGAAGTGAACTTCTTTAGGCGCGTTACGAGTAAAATATCAAGATCGCGTCATGGCTATACCATGGAGTAAGAAGATAATTCTTTGTCGTCAGACGGAGTAAGACGACGATTTTGGTATCTTTGAATCTTGCCAAAGAAGTTTCACTTCTGACATATGTGCTCGGCAGACACGCTCTTTTTTTATATTTTTATATACTATGTTGCTAAGTAAGGAAATAAAATTGTAAATGTATAACATTTTGAAAATCATATTTCAGGAGGAAGAAATCGTCAAACCGAAGCAGGCAAAACGGCGAAAGAAAGCTATTTCAGATAGCGATTGACTTAATAATATATATATTAACATGTGTAGTAATATAAACACCAAAGTGCGACTCTACAATAAATAGTGTACTATGTTTGTTTGTTACCTTATGTTGTCCACATGGTGCAATTTTAAGAATAATAGTTCATTAACATTTTAATCAATATTATAGTAATAATAATTCACATAATATTACTATGTAATATTCATGTTATTATTTGATATTATATTATATTATAAATGTTGCCACAACTTACGTTATTATTACGGTAAGGATAAGTACATGTTAATATTTTTTTAATGAAACAAAAGTCACACAAAATGTTACTGACACCTTCTAGAAGGAGGTATTAAGTAGGTTAATGTTTTCAAAATACACATAGTAAATTGTAAGGAGCATGGAAATATTGCTAAAAATTGATAACACTTTTACTTAAGTTTTTGTAAATTTGTCACCATCTGTAGAAGTTGTAATATATATTGTTATACAGATTATTTTTATTTTTCGTATATATAGTGTTGGACTTATGTTAAGTATAAGGTACAAGACCAAGAATTTTAAGTAAATAATATTATATTGTATTAAAGCAATTTTCGAAATACATTTTACACTAGGTTCAATAAAGTATTTCCCCATATATCCAACGTTTTATTTATTTCATATTTAATATTTCCTTAATAAAACAAAATATTAGTAAATGTCTTTTATTCTTATCCAGTAAGTACAATTAAAATTAGAGTAACAATAAAATAACAATAACAGTAAGACGCCTTTGAAGAATGTCCCAAATTGTTTATAAAATCTATCTTATAATTTAACCAGATACATGTATAATAGAAATTTGTAGAAATACAGGAATATGTTCAAAATATTAATTAGACATGTACACAGTAATAGCTGAGTTTACTCAACTGGACTATTTACATTTAATTAAAACCTAATACGCAATTTAAAAAGTCATCAGTTGCAAGTTGTAAAACTTTTTTCAAAAACATGAGCAAAGAGCAAAGTCATCTGATCTCATCTCAACTGAAAATAAGATCAGAAATGCATATTGCTATATCACAATACATTAATCTAGAGTAACATTTAAATGTAAAGTCAAATAAAAATTTGTATGAAGTGTAATACAGATACAGGGTGTACTTGTAACTTTATTACATAATCACATGATTTCACTTTATAATTAATAATTATGTAATAAGGTTTGTAGAGTAACTTAAATCATATGCATGTTATATATAACATGCATATGATAGGCTATAGATAATACATATATCGCACTCCTAGATCAAAACTGTAACAACTCAAAAATCGTTTATTTAGAGTTATTCTTGTATTCGAATGCCCGGTGATCACACGCAACTATCCAGACATAACCGGAACAATATTGCTTCAAAAAAAAAACACTAGATGGCGATGACTTTCTATTGTTGAATCATAATGCCCGTGTCCCCCCGACCTAAACAAGTTTATTGTTAGTTGACCTTCACTTGTCACCACGAGAGCATGTATTATGAAGATCGAAAACGCAGACATATCGAATTGTTACAGTTTTGTTGAATTGAATAAGTCGATTAGAGTAAGTTAATTAGAGTTGTTACGGTATTGGTGAATCGGTGTGCAATATTTCTTAAGGATATTTTGACTTGTTCCAGTTTTGTTTGAAAAGGTACGTAAATATTTAATTACTATTTAGATTTGACTTAGTTTTGATGGATCAACATGTAAATTTCTAGTTGTCTCAGTATTGTTGAAACTAATTTAAATTGGTATTTTTAGGGTTCCGTAGCCAAAATGGCAAAAACGGAACCCTTATAGTTTCGTCATGTCCGTCTGTCCGTCTGTCCGTCTGTCCGTCTGTCACAGCCGATTTACTCGGAAACTATAAGTACTACAGTGATGAAATTTGATGGGAATATGTGTTGTATGAACCGCTACAAAAATATGACACTAAATAGTAAAAAAAAGAATTGGGGGTGGGGCCCCCCATACATGTAACTGAGGGATGAAATTTTTTTTTTCGATGTACATACCCGTGTGGGGTATCAATGGAAAGGTCTTTTAAAATGATATAAAGTTTTCTAAAAAACATTTTTCTTAAAGTGAACGGTTTTTGAGATATCAGCTCTCAAAGTCGTAAAAAGTATGTCCCCCCCCCTCTATTTTTATAACTACGGGGTATAAAATTCTAAAAAAAATAGAGGTGATGCATGCTAATTAACTCTTTCAACGATTTTTGGTTTGATCAAAGTATCTCTTATAGTTTTTGAGATAGGTTGATTTAACTGTAATTTATTATATTTGCTGCTACGGAACCCTTTGTGCGCGAGCCCGACTCGCACTTGGCCGGTTTTTTCTTTATAAAATGAAATATTCTTCAATCATCGAATTGAAATCGTGAACGTAAACATAAATATTGTCGATTTCTATTGAAGTTTTCTTGATAAAACTCTTAATTCCGTTGTATTAAAGGATTTTTTTGAGTTAACTTACTATTACTGGATCGTTATAATTTACAATAATTTACTTTTCTCTATTTCAGATAAATATGAAGAGAGGCAGATTTCTCGTCAATATTGTCAATGAAAAATATAAATAAAACCTGGTATCAGCTAATGATGAAGATTTAACTACAAATTTAGATACAGAAGCACAAATAAACAAAGAAAATATTCCATTAACCACTATTATAATGACTAATCAAGCCCATAGTAGACAAATTGAAAACGATTTAGCATCTCCAAGTGAAGAAAGTTTTATTGAAGACTCTGATACAGATCCAACTTATATTCGTAAAAAGAAGAAGAATCTTTTTACGAATATAAGTCGGATAATATAAGTACATAATCAGACATACTCAAGAAATCAAACCAAAGTATAGATATTCTTGTACACAGGAGTTTAGAAATCTTAATAGAGCCTTTTATTTTGAAGTAGCTGGCAATAAGATCCGCGTTTGTAAGTCTTTTTTTAGAACAACGCTCGACGTGAGTAATACGAGTATCACAACTGCACTGGCTAAAAAAAATGAACATGAAAATTGATCAAGGGATTAAAGACAGTGTTACAGAGTTCATTAACAGTATCCCTAGGATTGAGTCCCATTACTTGAGGGCACAGACGTCAAGAGAATTTATTTGCAGTGACAAATCTCTTGCTGATTTATATCGCGACTACAAAGAAGCTCGTGAACTTAAACAGTTATCTTTCGCCACGAAGTCAACTTTTAATAGAATATTCAATACTGAATTTAATCTCGGTTTTTATATTCCAAAAAAAGATCTGTGTGACCTTTGTGAGGGCCTTAAAAATGCTAATGAAGAAGGAAAAAATAATTTACGAGAGAATTATGAACAACATCTACCTACTAGAAAAAAATTTAGCAAGGGACCACAAAGAAAAAGACAAGAATAGAAATGATGGAGTTATCGTAGCTGTATATGACTTACAAGCAGTTATGCAAGTTCCAAAGGGTCAGGTTTCATTGCTTTTCTATAAATCTCGGATTAATTGTTTAAATTTCACTATAAGTGATTTAAGAGCACAAGACGTAATTTATACTTTATTACAAAAACATCCAGATAAAGACTTTGTATTGTATTATTTGTTAATTCTATTATCTGCAATTTGTAAGATGTAGGTATGTCATTTTTTAATATTACGAGGCTTACATTAGATTTTAGCCTGATATGTTTTTAGACTGATTTTTGTGATTTATAATAAGTTTTATTACATTGGAAAATTTATAATTAATGTTATGATTAGATAGATGTTTTTAATTATGAGAGGCTAATATCTCAATTCTTGTTAACTTTTAATTTTGGATGTTTCTTTATTAATTAGTGGTAACTCCTAATTAATTTATAAGTGGAGTTTATTAATAGTTTGCATGTTTGAGAAACATGTCCACTCTTTTAGAACTCTTTTGTTTGAATAATTGTTTTTATTTTTCTTGTAGTCAATAAGTATAACTCAAAATGATTCAATAAAACTGATTCAAGTCAAAATGGTGTTTCTTTTTTTTACATAATCATCACCCTAAAGTGTAACAATTCAAAAACAGCGATTTTTGATAAAAATCATTGTACTATGGCCCTTACTTTTCGAAAGTACGATTTCACAAGCTAATTAATAAATAGAATTCAATTAAATTGTATTACTTTTCGAACAAAAAACGCAGTTATAAGTTTTTTTCGTTTCCTGAATAGTGACCCTCTTTGAGTTGTTACAGTTTTGATCTAGGAGTGCGAATTATGTACAACCGGCGGAATGCTGACAAATCGCATGTAGTAAACATAGGAATGTATGTAAACAATTTCTTGCACTCTACATTCAGCAATTTTAACTTTCAATGTGTATTTGATATAAATATGTATTTGCAGATTATGATATTCAGACATTTTTTAAACTAATAAAAATTTGACTTAACATTTAAATCATATCCATGTTTTATAAATGTATGTATATGAACAAAAAAACATTATGCAGGGTAATTATTGAAAAATATTCCATCAATTTACAAGAGTGATGATGTTTTAATGAAGATGATAAAAATTGAAATATGATCCATCACCATAACACTTGTTTTATACCTAGTATGAAGGTAGTATACTAATTATCTACTTTTATATTAAAGCTTTACTATTATAGCTGTTTGCCTTGCTTATACCTTTGCCTAGCTTGAGCTTTACTGTACTTTGTCTTTTTTTCAGGTATTGTTTGTTCATTTTCTTGCTTTTCATCTGAAACTGTTCAATAAAAATATAGTAAAAATACATTAGATACTCATAGTAACTGATACAATTTTTATTATCATTTCAAATCATTTTTCTTTTATTAATAAAGTATTAACTTACTTAAATCAGGAGGTGGTTGTAACGACTTTCCTGCACTCCACGCGGTCATCAGTGTTGCAGTCTTTCCAACTGCAAATCCAATACCCGACAGGGCAATTGAAAATGCTACCATACTTATTGGATTCTGAAAAGTGTCATCCACATTCAAGTACTAATTAAATCATATTATTCACTTATTTATGTATATTAAGTACTTACAGTTAATGTAGGATTTGCAGTTAGTGTGTAATCCAAAATCACAACAAGAATTCCTATTATCAAGCCTATACATGTACATATCCAAATTGTGTTTTGGCTCCCTAAAATTAATTAAATTGTTATTATAATTGTTATTGATTTATTATATATATATATATATATATATAATAAAACCTCATATTTTCGATTTAGACTATTAATCACCTTTTAATTTCTTTTTCTGTAATTCAGTTATGCCTCTAATAGACTCCATTAGTTTGGGATTATGAGGTTCCAGTTGTAAAGCCCGTGTATAAGATATTATAGCTTCATCATATAAACCACTGGCAGCTTCTACTTCTGCTCGCCGAAAATAACCCTAAATGATATAAAATATGTTTAATATAATAGCTCCTTCAATAAACCTGTTAAAACATTTTTGTTATGTATTCAATAGCATCTTAATATATTCCAAAATCCTAGTAAATATTCAAGTAAGTACCTTTGCCCAATTTGGTTGCAATTTTACAGTTTCGTTTGCATCCTGTAGTGATAAATAGTGTTGATCTAATTTAAGAAATGCAAACGATCTATTGCTATATAAGACATAATTATTTGGTTCCATTTTAATGGCATGAGTATAATGCAGCACAGCTTCGATATATTTTCCATCTTTGACACACTCGTTTCCTTTGATTTTAAGTTCTTCTACGGATAATTGCGGATTTTCTTTCTTTGATTCATCCATCGTTAAAACTTAGTTATATTTTAAATTAGCAATAATATTGATGAAAATTATTTATTTAGTAAATCTAAGATGCTTGTATATTTAATGTGTATGAAAAATTAAAAATTATATTCGACTTAATAATTTGAAATGAATAAATAAATAATGGAAATAAAATCTGCACATCGCATTCAAGATCTGATAGGTGACATTGATAGATGTCAGTCGGACAGTCGATGTCACTTTTTTTTTTTTTCTCTCTTTTGAGCAAAGAATATACTACTCTCTAACGAGAGCTTTTGAGGCAAGATGGCTCTTCTATTTGCCAATACCACAGTATTACAATATTTCTTACAGTATGGCAACGAATGTACTTGCACAGAGAAACGGAGGGGAACTGGCGGGGGGGTCGGGTGACGCGGGCCGCGTACTGCAATCACGCTGAGTTTGCATTACCTAGCGTGAAAGGACGACGCATTCGTATTTTTTGTGTAATAATTTTATAATACTTACATGTTCTATAATGGCGCGCACAAACTGTTCTGTGTATGGATGTAAATCTACATCGAAATACCAGAAGTTATTAAGATATTTTAGATAGATTGTATTTGTATCTATAGAATTTTAATCAAAGATGTGTATATGATATGTTGTTCTCATTCTTGTCTTATCAGATTGTTCATCCCAATGCGAATGCATTACTTATTTAAATGTTATAATAGACAATTATTAAGAACATCCAAAAATAAAGTGTTCACGTAAATATTTAGCAGTGCTATATTATAATATATTATGTAATCATATATTTATGAACAAATAATTACATCAGATTTAATGATCGCAATTATTTTTAATGTACATATGAATAAATGAATTCATCATTATATTAAAAATCACAATTGTTTTATTTCTCATTTCTTGCAACCCTAGCATATTTTCGTGTGGCAGCGTAAGTACCTACGCTGGCGGCGGCATCGCGCGACATCAAAGGCGTTTCCTTACTGTAGGAAATAATATTGTAATACTGTGCCAATACCAAGTGAAAATAAATTTAGTGGAGTGATTTTTTACCCAACCACAGGTACCCAACACATCACACACAGTATCTGTGATAAAAATAAGACGTCATGGCAATGGTTAAATCCACAACGTTTTGAAAACCAGGCAGATAATCGCGAGATAAGATTTTTTAATGTTTTATAATCTTAATTTTAATGAAACTGTTTTATTTTTTATCTCTAAATAACGTTGATTAAAAAAAAATTGGTTGCCTGTAAAGTCGGTATACGGGCGAAAGTTTTACGTGACAACGACTTTTTATGTCTGTCTCTCTCGCTCTTAGGCGGGCTAACCATGCCCGCGTGCCTCTCACTCGCTCTCATTGTGAGCGCATAACGCGAGCGGAGCGCGCAGTTTCTTGAAGTGTCACCCGGCAAACCAAATTTATAAGACGTTGTCACGTCAAAATGTTGGTCAAATGCAAGAAGCTTATATCTAAACAAGTTAACTTTTTGTAAACCCAAGACTATTCCTACTATGCTGCTGGCCAACCGCGAACTAAAGTCATACTTGCTGGAAGGAAATTTCTGACAAGTGTGCGGTGTGGTTTCGACGGGCCCGGGCACCCGGGCGTCCGAAATTTTCTGACAGAAAAATTCTTAGAATGTGCGGCCGCCCTTGTCATTTGTCAAATAATAAATTCAGATTCAGAATTTAGTTTTTTTTAGAGTTGCCAACGTAGGCGTTTTTTTAGCCATTTAGGCTACTCAGAACGAGAATCGGCGACGAAAAAATCTAAAAGGTGACTGGTCACCAATTAGGCTACTCTAGGGACAATCTTTTTTTATGCTACCTAGTAGGTAAACAGGCATACGGCCGATAAACAGGCCGAATACCCTGAATTTGTCGCTATTATTCTGCTTAAATATAAGTCTCTAGATAGGTTTATTTTATTATTTTACTTAAAATGTTAACTTTAATTTCATTAACGTGTTTTAAAGATGGCTTATATCTATTTATCAGTGTGTTATGAACATATTATAAATAAATTGATAAAAACTACATTTTATTTTATTCATGGTGTTTGGGCATTGGGCTACTTTAGGCTACTAGTTACTACAACTGAAATTCGGCGATTTATGCTACTTCAAGCACGAGAAACGGCGACATTAGGCTTAGATCATTACGTAATGATCTAAGACATTAGGGCCAGATCTGTTGGCAACACTGATTATTCTTCCTCTATATGTATAATGTAATAGGGCATTACTTACTTGCTCTGTGGGCATTACTTACTCTGTGGCAGTATATATTATATTACTCTATGCTCTGTGGTCACTTGGTCAGCAGTGTAATAAAAGTAGAGTTTGAGAATTTCCGACATTTCAGTTTTCATTATTTTTTCAATTTTTGTATTCGTAAAAAAATATATAAATTTTAACAACATGGGAATTAAAGAAGCTGTAATTTATTTAGATAATCAATGGAATGCCTATTATGCCGGTCAAACAGTAAATGGGAGAATTGAATACGTTTTTGATAGCCCTAAAAAAGTTAGAGGTGAGTCTATTTAAAAAATATGTATTTGCCTAAATGAGTCATAACTCATAGTTCTGAGGCAGTGCAAATCTGTTTTTGCATCAGCTACATTATGTTGATGTTTTGTAATGTATATAAACTGCATTTTTTTTACCCATAGGTATTGAAAAATTAGTATGTTCATCTTTACCTAATTAATGTTTACTTTGTATTATATATTATATAGCAATATGTAAGCTTATTTTTTCAATCTAAAGGTATTCATGTCAAGTTCAAAGGAGAGGCACACACAGAATGGAGTGAAAGTAAACAAGAAGAAGATTCAGAAGGAAAAACTCAATCCACAGATACTGTTCATACTGGAAATGAAGAATATTTCCAAATATCCTATTATCTTCTTGGCAGCAGTACAGGTACATACATATTATATTAATACTTTTAGTACATGTATGATAGTACATGTATGAGTAGGCTCTTTCAATTACTTTCTAATATTTCCATACCCATATTGGTATACCGTTACATATTTATGCTAATATGCCTACTATTATGTTTAACACTCGCATACAAACAAATTATTTCTAAGGGATATATCATTTTATTTTTAGCATAAATTATATATAGGGTTTTTCAATGAGCAGTTACATTTTGAATGAGTTTACAAATGATATGTTGTGTTCAAATTAATGTGCGCAGTGGTTTTTGAGTTTATTGTAAAAGACATCAGAGATTTTACAATATGTATTGATAGAATACAGTCTTTAATCATATCATGAATCTATTGTATTAAAAAATATTGTAACATTATCTTTTAGGAAACGAAATTGAAATTCCTGCTGGCAAGCAAGTGTATAATTTTACCTGTGCGCTGCCTCCAGTATTACCATCTTCTTTTGAGGGTGAGCATGGCTTTGTGCGCTACACTGTTAAAGTCACCCTTGATAGGCCGTGGAAATTTGATCAAGAGACTAAAATGGCATTTACAGTCATAAATGCTTTGGATTTAAACCTCAATCCTTCATACAAAGTAAGTAAACAATGCTATTATCTTATGAATGTCTTATTTATTTAGCAATTTATTATCTTAATTGTCTTATGTAGTTTCTTAGAAATGTGCATAACATATTATTATTAATATTTGCTGTACTTAGTGAAATATTTGTTTCAGGAACCAATACATTTCCAAATGGAAAAAACATTTTGTTGTTTCTGCTGTGCGTCACCTCCATTATCGGTAGATGTTCGAGCCCCAGTGACTGGATATTGCCCTGGCCAAGTCATTCCTTTAACTATTGACATAGAAAACAAGAGTAATGCTCAATTGCATCTTGTCAAGATATTTTTGAGAAAGGTAAGTGTGAGTGTGTTTCCAATTTATATATTGGCCATCCATGTTGTTAGATATCTGCAACAGTAAGATTATAAATATTTTTGTTAAGGAATAAATTTGTCAATTTTTAAAGTTGCACATATAAATCCATTCATCAAGTAATAATTGTAAATAGAAAAAAACTTTTTAGCATAGGTTAAAAATTTAAAGCACTGTTTGATCATAATACATAACTCCAACAAATTATGTTAAAGACCATCATGTATCTTAGGTGGTGACATACAGAGCAACTTCACCAACAACTGCTGTGAAGAAGTCAAAGGACATTGTTCTTACGATACAAGAAGGTCCTGCTCCAGCTGGAACCACTAAGCATTGGAACTTGAACATGGAAATACCCCCAATACCACCCTCAAACCTTGTCAATTGCAGTATTATTGATCTGGATTACGATTTAAAGGTAACAGTGAGCTTTGAAGGCATTTGTTGAAGAAAATTCTAATCACTATGTGTGGACTTGCATATTGCATACTTTGAATGCTTTGGACTTTGAGCTATAATAATCAAAAAGCAGACTTACAAGAATACATATTTGAATAGTGTAAAAAATATTGTTTGAAAAACTCGTCAATCAAATGAAACATTTCATTATTTTTTTCAATTTTCTCCTCCTTATCTATATCTGTATGTTTATACAAGCATATTATCAATACATTGTTTTTCGTTGTAGATACCTTCTTACTTGTTTGTTAAAACCTATTTCTATCTCTTGTTTTGAATCGCAGGTGGAATGTGTAGTATCGGGAATGCATATCAACTTCAAAGACAAGAAGTACATAACGATTGGCACGGTGCCGCTGATGGGCGGTCCTGGAGCGGCACCTTCTGCGCCCACCCAGCCGAGTGTGGATGCATCCAACCAACCGGCCGTTCTACCTGTGTCTCCGGGAGAGCCTGCTCAACCCTCTGTGAGTTCTGAATTATTTTGTTTTAAACTTGTGCATTATTTGTGATTGCTAGATTCGAATACAATCTAATTACTGTCATTTAGCTTTTTTAGATGAAACCAAAAAGAAATTAAATTGTTTTTGAGTTTAGAGTTTATTCCTAGAAAAAGTAGTAAATATGCAAAAAAAATGTCATATAATTTTGGAAGAAACTAATTTTCTCGAAATCGAAACATGTTATTATTGCAATAATATTTAAATGTTATACAAGAAATTTGATATTTTGTGGTTTAATTGTACATATAAAAGGAATAGAGCTTTTGAAGTATTTTTTTGTCTATTTATTCAGGCACCGGCTGCTGGCGAAGCTCCAGGAGGATGGATGGCCCCAGGGTCGGCACCAGCTCAGCCACCTTTCCAGTCGCTGTACCCTACTCTAAGTAAGTATATAAATTTTAAAATGTTTTTAAACACTTGCTACTAGCCCCGGATCCAAAATAATATTTACCGTATTCGTTTGTTTTGCTCATGATTATTAATGATGTTATTACACTTAAAATTCTTATTACTTTTTACTCAAAAAATTTATATTTTTGTGATTTTTGACATACCTAAATCTTATGAATAAGATTCAAAGTAAGATCACTATGAATATTACTTATATTTACAAACAAGTTGAAGGTCGGTTGAGTTATCACGGTGAATCACGCATTCAGCAATCAGCAGTTAGTGCAAATTTAACGCAGTGATTCAGTTATATCTCTGTTATATTTTATCTTTCTGCTCTCGTAAACAGATAAAATTAAAGTTATATTGTTTTAATAACAATTCATATCTTAATTATATTAATTATTTGATAATGTTTATACAAACTTAGTAAAAAGCAACACTTAAATTGACTAATAATATTTTCTTTGATAAGTACGAGTCAGAAAATGCAGCATTTGTTATATTATTATCTTTAATAAAACTGGTACAATATTTTAAGAACGTTTTCTTCCTCATTCTAATGAACATGTCATCAGTATATGTCATAATGCTCAATAAACATAGCCATATACACAACATAGGATAAGACCCCTTGTGCATTCATGAATGGAAACATTTTCTTGATAAATCTTACTCATATAAATGTTAATATTTCAGCTGAACCAGTGTACCAGGAATCTCCATACGGCCGCACTATTAAGGATCGCAATGAAAGTCAGCACATGGCCATTAATGGTCCTGCAAAATTCGCTCCTTACTATCCTACTTACGCGGCTGTCCAACCCCCGCCTTTACCACAATAAAATATTTTAACAAGCTTTTGTGATGTGTGCTAGTAGTTAGACAGTAGGTATCCATTTGTATCGAATTTCGGAACTGCTTTAACGACATATTATAGTAACCAGCTATATTTACATTTTATTGGATTAACAGTTTATATTTCTTAAGGTTTTACTTTGTGTATCGTTATGTAATAAGTGTAAACGGAAACGTGCTAATTAATTAGCCTCGAATATTTTGATAGATTATTTTTGCTTCGTATTTCTTGCGTCTTTTTAGTTCCGAAGTTATACCATACAATCTCCCAAATGTCTCATTTATATCATAGAAATGTAATCAGAAAACCCCGCAGTATAAATTAACACTATGATGCTTAAGTGAAATGAAATTGTACGAATACTGTCTATTTACGATAAATTTATGACTAATTTTATTTGTGATTTCATGAGATCTTAGAAATTATTGAATGTACTAGATTACAATTCAGTAATTGTATCTTTAAGGATTGTTAAAAGACATGCCCGTCCTAATATTATTATTTATTGTAAATTTACAGAAAAAAAATTGAGAGTTTGCGTATTTCTTTTTTATTATGAGTCTTCCACATTCTTTTTTAAAGTATATTGTATGAATCTCCAAAACTTATAATCCAATGAAGACTACTCATTGCTCAAATGGTATTTTATCATAATTGGGACAGAATTTAATTTTGATATTGTCGAATCTATGTAAAAATAATAAGCCTAACTTATTGTGCAAAAAGTAAATGCTAGCTTAGTATTATCAGGCAGCTTTAGCTAGCATAAAATGGTAGATCTTATATTAATAATTGTGCATCATACATAATATATTTTGTTTACCAAGAACGCACAATTATTTTATGATATTTTAATTTAAGAAATTTATTTTGAACTGTCCTCATTGGAATGCTCTGGTTTTTAAAAGATAGTTTATTAATATTGAAAGTATTATAGTACATATTGCAAATTCGATTAAGCTGATATTAGTAAATCATAAAATATTTGAAAACCATACGTCATTTTGTACCAAAAATATATTTTATAAAATCTGAATAAAATCAATAAAAATTATAAGTTTGAAAGGATTAACGTGCCCTCTTTTTTAATTATAGTCGTGATGTGCGGAGCTCAGACTAAGTACGGACCTAGTATTCACCCAAGCATTTATATGCCATTTACTTGTTATATATTTTGAACAGAGTAATAATAATATAGACTATAAACTGGGAGTAATAATGGCTGTTTTCCAATTACAGAGCATAATGCGACTCAGTGGCGCACAATGCCGAATTATGCTGATGCTTAATTGGAACGTGAATTAGTTTTCAAATGCACCAGCAGGTTGCGCTAAGTTCAGTGTTGAAAAAAAAAAATATTCATAGAGTTAGCAATAACCTCATTTAATGTGTAAACAAAGTGGTATACATAATAATTGGTTGAAAACTATTTACGGTTATTTTAAGTAATTTGGATTTTGATTAATTTTTTTCAATGTTTGTACCTTCATCCATACTTATATTTATTTTTT